>SKCR01034783.1:0-231956 GCA_019454045.1 Zanthoxylum bungeanum | reverse complement strand
CAGCAGATTCTGCACACCAGTACATATTTATGTACCACATCTAGTATCAAAAATCCAATTTTGAAACTAATAGTGAACATGTTTATGAAAAACATAATTGAAGCTGAAGCCTTGCCCCGCATTTACTTTCTTTATGTCTACCTTGTCCATACGACAGTCACACTTCCAGTGACTCCGTTTGCCACAGTTTAGGCAGACATCTTGGGATATGTCTTTTGTCTTCCCAGAAGACTGTGATGATTTTGCCTTTGCCCCTTTTAGAAGCTCTGGCTCTGCCTCCTTGAGCATAGCCATCAACTCTCCAAGAGTTTACTCTTGGTTCATAATGAACCTGCCACAGCTTTCGGGTAGAGACTATAAGATCAAATCTTTGGTAGTCTCGGCCACGTAGGTAATGCCCAGCTAACCTAGCTGATCGATGCGACATCTACTGCTCGACAGATGTACCCTCTGACATACGCAAACGAAAGAGCTTCTTTTGCAATTTGTACTTCTAAGATCTAAAATAGATCTATGAAGATCATTTAATTTCAACATCATGGTATAAAGATCTAATCCTTAGTTTTGACAATGAAATTAAGGTGTCATTGCAGTATGCATAACGGATTGAGCACTAAAGTTATCATCACCATGAGTCTTCCAAAGCTCATGCTCCACTATTTGCTCAACTCCGGGCTCAGGCCCGAGAGGTTTCTCTATCAAATAGAACAACTTCTCAGTTCCCAGGACTATCCTGAGGTTTTATTCCCAATCTGAAAATTGAAGCCGTTTAAAGACATTTTCTCCCAGGATTATGTTCTAAACGCTAATCTTTCAGTTATCTTGATTTCAATAGTCCAACTATCCAATCAACGATTTCAGGTACAATCAAATATAATGATTATTATAGTCTAACTATATAATCAACTACTATTTGATTGGTTAAATTCAAATATATTGATTACTATAATCCAATTATAGAATCAAATATAAATGAAATAGTTTGAATACAGTCCAACTGTTTAATTTAAAACAACAATTAAATATTAGATTAACTAATATATATTTAAATAATGACGAAAAATGAAATGAGTGCGTTTTGGCAAGTATCTAAACGAAATTGAAAATTTAATACTTGCCTCCCACTATTTTTCGACGAGCCTCTAACCATATGTTGAGTACTCGGGAAACCTAGTTTCCTAGTGGGCTAGGATCCCGTTAAATAACACACAATCTTGACTTTGGCCAACAAATTATATGAAACTTAACTAGGTAGATCTCTAAGATCAATTGGATCTCATCCAATTCCTAGATCCAGTAGGTGGACCTCCAAGTTCGAAACATATATCTAATATATGTTGGGGTTTTATTGGGAATTACAAGGTTAGCACAGCGAAACGCGGAAAAACGATTTCTCCGATTTCAAAAATTTTTCTTGGAACAATTAAATAAACTTATTTATTTAATTAACCAATACTTAAATTATGAAATATAACCTAAGAAATCATATTTATTTTAATTACAAAATTACCCCAAACTTTTGCAAATTAATTATTTTAGTTTTAAATATGTCAATTACATATTTAATTAATTCCAAATTAATCCCAAAATAATTTTTCCAAGTTTGCTACAAAACCAGAAAATTTTTCCAGATTTGCGCCACTGCCCATATTTTTCTGGAATTTACAAAACAGCCCGGAATTTTAATTAATTGCAATTTGGCCCAATTTGTTCAAAACACATCAAGATCAAATCCAGTTAATCATAAATCTTACATGCATCAAATATAAATCAAAATAAAGCATATATATATGAAAATCCCCAAAATTTGAGTGGGTTAAGAAACCTAATTTCACAAATCACTCAAATTGGGCAATTTACACTAAATTAATAAAATTCAATACTTTAATCTTCAAATTACTACACCAATTAATTCTCACCATCATGAAATTAATCAAGAACAATTATAGGCTAATTATGAATGGCTAATTAACTCTAGAATGACAACTTTAATTTTTTAATTAATCAAATAAGCTTAATTACTCCAAATTAGCTTATTAATTAATCAAACATGCTTAACACCTTCAAACAATTTTTCCAACAGAATAATTAACATAATTAAACATTAGAGAAAATTCTAAACTACACAAGTTGAAGTATAGAATCAAAGAAATAATTTCCAAGTTGAAGAATGTTGGAAAAAACTTACAAAACTCCAAGCTTTTTAAGATTTCTTTCCTTTGGTTCTTCACTTTTCTCTCAATTTTAACTTAGTAAGTCTTTGTGTATATTGTCCAAGTGATGAAAATGAAAACCAAAATAATTTATATGTCCAATTTTGGTCTTTGCCGTGAGTCACCAAAAGGGAAAATAAATTATTTCATTTGTTTTATTTTCATTAGTCCAAGTTTCATTTATTAAAGATAACCTTTATCTAAAATAAAGCAAACTTACATGTGTTACCAATAAGGTAATGCCATTTCCAACTTCATAAAGTTGAAATCATTACTTAAAGATATTTATTTTATAAATTAATTTAATTATTTAACAATTAAATAATTAATTAATTAATTAATTAATCTTAAAAACATGTATTATATTTACAATAAATATCTCAAATATATATGTTAATGATATAAGTCAAATATCACAATTTGATATTTTATTAATGTGTATTTAATAAAATCAAGTATTAAATAAAATACACATTAATATTGGAAATGACCAATAGGTCCCGATTGCATGTATTTTCCGTTTAACCATTAAATGAGTTATAAATAATCAGTATTATTCATAATAGTTGCCCTAGTGCTCTACGAGTAAATTTCATTGATGAGACTGTCTAGATTTAGGCATATCCGTCACGAAATCAAATTTCGTGTCCATAATTCACCCACCCGTAAATTATGACAAACACGAATAAACTCACTGAATCATACAGGTCAAGGTCACTGCATACGTATAATCCCCCCGTCACAGGTATCCAGATTAATCCAGAGATACAGATACAAACGTCAAATCTCTATAGATATAATCACATCGACGTTTCTATTAGCAATCCCTCAAAAACACTTAGAACTAATTTCTAAAGTGTACCACGGGCCCATGGATTTAACAGATTGCTAATTCCATATTGAATACCTATACTCTGTACACAGAGCTGACGGATCCTATCTTGATACACACAGGATATCCTGAGCATCAGTCCACACCCAACGAACAGGCGGAGGTCTGATCTAAATAGATCGGTGACGTGACTGCCATCTAAGTGTGGAGGATAACTCAGATATCCACAGTGGTATCTCAAGTCAAAGAATCATTATGCTCACTCAACCCGAGAAGATTCTTATTGACGTTGGTGTACCATCCATTAAGAATCTTCGGTGAGTCGTTCAGTGTTTATCCGCTATAAACACCTATACGTCTATACGAGTCTCCAAGACTCATGGTTCACTGAGAAACCATCGGAATCCAAGATTCCAATATACGACATGTACCAGTCTCTACGGGTTTACTTTACTGAGCAAGTAGTGTAAACCTTGACCTGGAACTGTCTAAGAATGACAACGTCATGATACAACTCAATGTCAGTTGCGACGCTTTTGCAACAGTATCATAACTAATCATTCTAAGGTCGGTTACGTCTTTACCATATTAAAAAAGAAGTTATATAAAAGAAACTGTTCATTTTATTCATAATAAATGTTACATTAGTATTTACATAGAAATACAAAATAAAATTGGCGCTCGGAGCACCAACCCTAACAATATATGCCAATATATCTGATATATTCCCTAACCTTTTTCCTCTGAATCAACTAAGCCTTGGCTTTGGCACAAAAAACTTAATGATTCCAGTTAAGCGGGACCCATTGACTTTGGAAAGCTTCGTAATCGATGTCGATGGACAAGAAGTGATCTTGACTTTGGCCAACAAATCACAACTTGGACAAGACATGCAATATGGAACAAAGCCTTCATGATTCAAACACATCCGCGATGGACAAAGGTCTTGACTTTGGCCAACAAACCAGTGCCACTCTTGGATCTTGAGAATGAATCACTCAATGGAAGGAAAACACTTAATATTTGTTGAGGGTTTTTCGCGTAATTGGCAACCAATTAATTATCTTTAATTAATTGCGCGAGTCCAACTCGTTTAAGAATAAGTACTCAAAGTACGAATTCTTGAATTATATCAAACTACAATATTAAATCCAATATAATTCGTATTCAATACTAATTCTTTATTTAATTCCAATTAAATAATTACACTTTATTAATTAGCCTTTGCGACTTAGATTCTAAATCTAATCTTAACGGGTCTCAAATCCCAATTAACATCAAATGTCAATCTAATTAAAGTCCATTGAGCTTTCAATTAATTTATAAGGCATGGGCTTTGGCAACCAAAGCCCAATAAGAAATCACTCTATGCCAAAAATCAATTTAGGCCCATTAGGCCCAATTAAAATATTAAAGGCCCATTTATTATATTTGGACTTTATGGAAATGGTTTTATGCCCAATTGGATCCAACCAATTATCCTAAACCAAACTTGGCCCAACCAAGCCCATTAAGCCCAAATACAACATTATTAGCCCAATTCAAAATTAAGCCCAATTAATTAAATTCTAATATTCCAAATTTCACAATTTAATTAATTAAAGTGTAATAGCCATAATTAATTAGTCAAATTGACATTTCCAAAATACCAATTTACTTAATTAATCATGCTTTAATTAATCAACTTATGTCCAACACAAATTGAAGCAAAATCAATCCCAACATGCTTATTATAGCTCACGACAATGATGGATTTTTTCATCAATTTTGATTTCAATCCAATTAAATCACAAATCAATTTATCCAAGCATTTTAAACACATCCAATGCTTAAAATGAAAATCACCATGACCTACAAGGGTCCTTATGTATTCGGCCAAGCCAATATGTTTGGGGAAAATTAATCCAATTAATTTTTCATCAAATTGATTATACATAACTCTAAGTTATCAATATATAAGCATACTCAAACAAACAATTTGATCAAAACATGCTCAAATCAAAAATACCCAAATTCAAGATTAAGAACCCTAATTTCATTTCATGCTTAATTTAGGCTCTGATGCCATTGTTGGGTTCTCTAAGAACTATAACCAAGATCATCAAGCATGAAATCATGTGAATACGCAAAGTAAATTGGCGGAAAATACATACATTGCTCGGTTGAGTGGATGTAGGAGATAACAAAATTTTCAAACTTTTGTGTAGTTGCTCCAAGCCCTCCTCTTTAATGTATGTTGAGCTTTCAAGCTAGTTCTTTGATTCCAAACTCTAGGGAATGTTTCCCTATCACATTTGTATGACTCTTTAAGTGCTAGCTTAGGATGAATTTTGCAACAAAATTCTTCCTTTGGTTCATTGTGGTTCACGGAAAAGTGATGAGAGGAGAGGGAGATAGCTCACGCCCAAGGCCAAGAGAAATCGAGAGAGAATGAATTGTAAAAGGTGTGTTATGATTTTCAAAAAATCAAAGACATATACCAAATCAAAGTTAGTAAAATGTCTTTCACCTTTTCCAAAATAAAATAATGAAAGTGTAATATACAAGTCACCAACCACTACTAACTTCCATCAAACTAAAGTGACAAAGTTGACTAGTGATGTGACTTACAAGTCATATTATCGACCCACAGTCATATTACAGTCACAATAATATTTTATTTAAGTTACAAGGAATTGAGTCGTAATCATATTTTTACTCACATTCACAATGTGACTAGGAGTTGGGTGACTGATAATTTAGTCATGATTGTGTCTCAGTCACATTCGTGACCTCAATCACATTACCGAACATCAATCATATTGAATATATTCATAACTGTAATATTAGTTAAATTACTGACTCTCAATCACATTTGTGACCTCAATCATATTCGATACAATCACAATTGTAGGCATATTACCGATTCTCAGTCACACTTGTTATCTTAATCATATTACTGACTCTCAGTCACATTACCGACCATAAGGTACATGGAGCATAATCATATTTATGACCTCAATTACATTGTGACTGTATTTTTGTTTTTACATATAGGCATAAAATGACAGTCAACTAGATATGTGTTCAATGTGATTATAAGTGGTTTCATCCATACACAAAAATCAAATAAAAAGTAATATTTAATATGTAATTAAAATAAAAATAAGTGCTTTCAAAGCGCAATATTCAAATTGGAGGTAATAAATTAAAATATATTGGGCTTACACGCCCATTATTTTAAAAAAGGACAAAAGTTACTGATAATATGAATAGTATTAATTTTTTTTATAGGGCTAAAAAGAAGAAAAAAATAGGTCAAGTCTCTCACTAGTTAAAAATTACTAAAGAGTAATAAAAAAGAAGTAAGGATTAATAAAATTTAAAATCTTTTTTTCCGTACATGGGTAGGGATGGTAACGGGCCGGATATTAGACGGGGTGTCAATACCCGTACCCGTACCTGTGTGATATATAATATCCCCGGTCCTGGACCGTCACTCATGCGAGTACGGGTCGAGGATTCCCCGTCTAGAAAAATATATTCCCGTCCCCATCCCCTTTTATTTATTATTATTTTTTTTATCTTCATGCTTTTTTTTTTTACAAAAAAAAAAACAATCAATTAAAAAATTACCGGAACAAATAGATATAAAAAAAATAGTTTAAATTTATTTTAATATTTAAATAAAGAAGAAAAAACATAAGTTACCAAATAAATATTATTACTGTATAAATTTCATCTTTAAAATAAAATGAAATGAATTAATTAATATTTATAGAAATCTCATCTTCAAAACAAAGATAAAAATATTATATTAAATTGAACAAATAAATTATATTTTTCCTATTTTTTATTTAATAAGTAATTTATTTTTTTGACTAAAAAATTAAAAATTAAAAAACCAAAGTCAAACAGGTTTATTGAGCGGGTACGGGTTAGAAAGTCTTATAACCTTACCCATCCCGTATACCTAACGGGTATTAAAAATTATACCTGCACTCGGTCCGTTTTTAAAAACGATCGCTAAATATCCGCCCCTAACATCTCGGGCCTCCGCGGGACCCATCTCCGTAGATATTTTTGCCACCCCTATACCTAGGGGTATCGAGTCAGCTTACACACACCTCGACTAATTCCCGGGACCTGTGCTCGATGCCCTCAAAAGTTTTTCAGCACAAATCATGGTAAGTCACTGACTTTTTACATTATGGGATATGACCCCAAGGAAATATATGTAGTGAGATTGGAACCTTAAATCCGGAGAGAGTAAACCACTCAAGCCCAATGTCTTTATCATTTAGGTAAACCCTTGGGGTTATAAAACTTAAAATCTTAAGATTAAAAAATAAATAACAGAGGATATGGATTTTTTTATAATAAAAGACGAATAAGATTTTTTAATGAATTTTTATTAAATATTTAGTCGTGTGAGACCGCACTACCGCAATTCCTGATTACAAAATCCGGAACCAATTTTGATATTCGAGGGAGCATTTCTTCTCGTCAACGATAAAACTATAAAACACTTCTTATAATCTTTCTTTTTTTATTTTTTTTTTTTTTTTTTTGGGTAAAAAGCTTGTCCCACGTTGAATAAAAAGAAGGGTATTTCCGTCATACAAATACTACTGGGGGTATAAACAACAATAAATCGGTACTGGTGTTGTGAATGAATTAGCAATTACGCAATCGACCCATTTTGAGCAGACAATCTGTCCCCGTTTCCAAACAAACTTTATCGTATTTAGTCGTCTAACGAAGAAGAAATTCAATAAAATCGCGTTATTGAAGAATCGATTTTGAATTTTTTGTTTTATATACAGATCCCACGATGGATGTGCCTAGCTCATGGGACGCTTTAAGGAAACAGGTTCAATTTCTCTTAATAACTGCTATTAGTTTTCAACTGTTTGCTCTGTTGAATTATAATTCTCTGTTAGATCTTAGGTTGATTAGTTGGATTTTATTTTATTTTTTTGAAAATATAAAGTTCAGTGATTGTGAGTTGATTTATTTCGATCTGATTCTCAGTGGGATTGTCTCTGATTGTCGATTGTTAATTATTTAGACTCTGATTGTGAAATGGCTTAATTAGAATTTTTATTTTTATTTTTGCAAATGTGACAACCTGCTGTTCCAACCTAGATCAATGTTTGCTTTCAACTCAACTTTAGAGAGAGGGATTTGATAATATTGTTTAGTCTAGGAATACTTTGTTTTGAGATGTGGGACTTGAGTGATTCATTGATAATATAACACAAAATTCTTATAATCTCTTCCCCTTTCATTTTTCACATCCTCATGATTAGTATACCGTACATTGTGCAATGGAGTTGGTTCTGATACCAATTGTAATAATGTGACCTATCAAGTGTATATATTGTTTGCCTTGGGTTCACATTGAACTACTGGAGAGGGATAGATAGTGGGTTAGATCAAGTTGTATTGAATAGGGGTGTGGAATACTGGAATTGGACGGTTCTCACCAACCCAATAGAGAACTTTCTTGAAATCTATAATTTCCTGCTTTTGGATGGCATGAATCTTATTGTTTTGATGAAAATTGTAAGAACGTAATATGATTTTACAGTGTTCTAAAACGCGCTAGCCGTTAGTCGGGCGGTAGCTCGGCGCCTAGGGCACCACCGCCTAGGAAACTCTTCGGAAATTCGAGATTTCCAAAATTAGGGTTAAGGTCTTGTGGAATTTGGACAATTTGATCCTAGGGAAATGTTGTTTGAGTGATGGGCAAAGTTTCTAAATGTTCAATTTGATGAAAATCAAAAGGAATTGAAGAAATTAGGATTTTTTGAAAATTAGGGTTTTTGGAAAATTAGAGATTTTAGAAATTTTGTGAAATTAGGAAGGTTGATCGAAGTAGACTTACAAGCAGACAGTAAAATGGGTGATGCTGGTTACCAAGTATTAATGGAATCAATGTTTTCAATGTCTCGTTCTTCTTTCTAGCCCTGTTCGTCAAGCATTTTTAGCAGAGGTGTAAGCAGTGCCCTCTTCTTCATCAATTGGAAACGGTTTTTGGAAAATTAGAGATTTTAGAAATTTTGTGAAATTAGGAATAAATTATGTTTTAAAATCTGTAAGAGAAGCCAGAACGACGTCTATTTGAGGTTAATTTTGAAAAACCTCAAAAAATCGGCGGCTCAGGCCGTGTTGCCAAAAAGAGATAGAAATAGCTAGAAAACGCCTAGCACAAATGCGGCACCTCGACACCACGTTTTAGAACAGTGTAACTTTAACCGGTTGAAACTGGTTGTATGATTATAATGTTTACAACTTTTATCAGTTATTATAGAAGGTGATGTTATATAAGGACTGGTTAAAATAAGGACATGATGGTTTATTTCTGAAGATATCAACCACACACATCTTAGATGACAGGTAAATAATTCATTAAAATTGCAAATTTCGTGGTAGAAACTGTTGTCTATAAAGTTCTTCTACTGATTTAGTAGCTCTTCGCTTCTGTTTCAAATTTGAATTGGTTTTTATTTTCTATTTGTGTTTTATATATTTGTACTTAGTGAGTGATAAAGGAGATTCGTTTTCTTTTGTATTAATCTGTTTATCTTTAACTGCAGGCGAGAAAACTAGAAGCACAGTTAGATGAGCAGATGCATTCATATCGTAAGCTGGTCTCCAGTAAGGGTTCTACAAAGATTGATGCTGCGGAGAATGATCTTGAATCTGGGATAGATCGGCTACTGAAACAGCTACAACAAGTGAATATACAAATGCAAGATTGGGTATCATCAGGAGGGTCTGAAATGGTTTCACATACTTTGACTCGTCATCAGGAAATTCTTCAAGATCTTACTCAGGTATTATGACTTCTTATTCAACGTCCAAAAGGTTTAGCTGAGCTCAACTGGCATTTCATTATTTGAATTATACACCACCCTTAAGTCCCCTATTTAAAATGTTATAAAGTCCTTTTAATTGCTTCAGCGTAACACGTGTCTTTGACATGTCTCAATAGCTACCAGCCTAGGTTGCACGGATACAGATAAGGATACGAGCACGGTTTCGGGCACGGACACGGGAAACGTCATTTTCTAAAAAATTAGGACACGGACACGCTGGAGAAATGTTAATAATATAAAATAATAATATAATTTTTAAAAAAATTATAAATATATATAAACAAAACAATAAAATAATATGTATATAAACCTATTTCATTCATGCTCGAAAAATTATTTTCAATTACATTTGCTCTCTAGTGAGCTTAACTGCAGACTGTAAATCATCACCATCACCTTTCACAGCATCTTCACTGTAAAACGCCATTAATTCATCAACCATGTCAGCTTTCAATATCACTAGCATTTTTGCTTTCTTCAACAACACTCCTCTAGTCCTCTTCTTGTTCATATGCTCATCAATAATACTATCAATAAACCCATCTAACGAAGCTCGTGCCCTTGCCATCCTCTCATTAAACTCCCTCACATTAATCCAACCCATCCACAGTATAAAATCAACTATATTAAATGCCCCAAATAGCTTCGATAATTATTTTATTATTTTCATAAACTCGTCGTCCTTTATGTGAAAACTGAAAACGACCCAAATGCTGCCCTGTATGTGATGTTTCTCGTCAAAGAAAACACCTGAAAAACTAATATACAGCGTCCACAACGTGTCAGGAACATATCCAAAACAATTTAAATGATTATTATTTTTTTATTTTGATACTCAGAAACGTGTCGGAAACGTTTCAGAGCATGTCAGAAATGCGAAATGGCGGGGACATGGCTTGTCTAGTTTATAATTGTGCGTCAGTCCATTCCCATTCATTAACTGGTCTTTCAGATTTGCTCTTTCTATCATTGTATTTTTTTGTTGTCCCTCTTCGTTTATATTGATGTACTTAAACTGACAATTGTACCATATAAATCTCATATGGAACTCACCATTTTTTAATTTTGTAAAGTTTGTTTTAAACTTGAGGTCTGTTGGAGCACCTTGTCTAAATGACCTTCTTTTTGGCGGTCCATTTGTCTTAAATCATTGCATCATTGATAGGTTACCAACTTTTTGTTAGACATGATTGAAATGCAGGAGTTTTATCGTCTCCACTCCAACCTTAAAGCTAAGCAAGAGCATGCTTCACTACTTGATGACTTTAGGGAGTTTGATCGGACCAGATTAGATTTAGAAGATGGGGTTGGTTCTCCAGAGCAAGCACTACTTAAAGAACATGCGTCCATTAGTCGAAATACTGGACAGGTATGTAATGGTACAGATAATACTTATGTTGGTGAAATGGCACGTTTCTTAATTTCCTTTTGACATATTTCTTATGACACTAGTCAAAATTCTAAATGTATCATGCTTGTCAAATAACAATGTGCTTTTAGAGCCATGCTCATTATCCGGTGTGGATAAGCTTCGGTGCTCACTCATGATATTAATTTGATATAGTGGTGACTTGAGTTTTTTAGGACCAGGCTAAATTTCATGTTTAGGCTTCTTCTACTTGAGAGAAATGTTTTTTAAATTTTATATCAAATTATTATTGAACATTTATTAAATGTAGTTAGAAACAGAAACTCTAATAATGAACACTTAACATAGTAAGATTAATGAAGGGAGGGAGAAGATAATAGAGTTCGAAAAATAGGTTTTAGTTATCTGAAATAAAAATTTAATAATTAGTTATAAATATTTAAGATATAGTATATTACTTTCGATATCATTCATATATTCTTTTGCTATATCTTAAAAAGCAAAGCCTTAATTCAGTTATTTATTTATTTTTTCAATGCTAACAGTTAATTGTATTGAGATAATGAAGTTATAAAAAAAATAGTACTGAGATAGTGCAAGAGTCAGATAAATTAGTTGGGGAGAAAGAAAAATGGCTTTTAGCTTTGTTTTTGGAAAGGGTAGAGAGGTAGAGTTTAAAAAACAAAGTTCAACAAATACTAAATCACAATTTACGATGAGCTTAGACATTTTAGATTAAAAAAAACTGTTAAATATAGATGTTTGACTCCTAATCTGTCAAAAATAAATATTCAGTTAGATAGGAAAGATTCAATGTGTATCGAATTCGAAAATCAATTAAATGGCCTCTGCTTGACGTTGTTTGAAAATCAAGTATTTCCAACTTCAGAGTAATTCCTCAATATATCGAATTTTTGTTAATTTATGGCTATAAACTAAACATGGAGATGGTGTTATTTCAAGTTCATCCCTGACATTTTAGTTGAATGGAAGCTTTATTATCTCTTTACTCTCTCATTATGCACTCATTGTGCATTATATAAACCTTCTTTCAACCATTTTATTTATAAAGTTTAAACCAAGATTTGTTTGTCAAATTCTTGAATGTTGCAAACTTGCACTATCTACATTGAACAAAAAGGAATAAGTTGGCTTTGCAACATTTTTGACCAATTTTAACCATATCATACATGTGTGGGTTCTGACTAAAATAGTATAGTATATCTCTCATTCTGTATTTACATAAACTATGTGTATGAGGAAAGATGGCCATGCGATTTGGAAAAATATCATTTGGTTAGAAAGTTTATATACTTTTTTCCACCAATATTGTTGTGGATGGGCTTTGATTTCTAATCACATGCAACATTTACCCTGGCATATTAAGCATATAAGTGATCTAATTAGTGGCCTGATTGCTGGATTTTGGCCAGTACAGAATCTTACAAGGGTTACATGAGTAGCTTGTTTTACAAATGAGTTGATTTTTAATATACTCTTCTTGGTTTGTTTGATTGGTTCTTTTGCATCACCATGGATAAGTTGAAGAAACTCTCTATAGATGCAAATTTCTTTGGAATATCATTTTTCTAAAGGATATTAAAGAAGGAAATGTAAGTTGTTTCTAATCCTCTAACTTGCCTGCTCATATTCTGGCACTGCAGATGGATTCTGTGATTTCACAAGCTCAAGCAACTCTTGGTGCTCTGGTCCTTCAACGTTCGACATTTGGGGGTATCAATTCAAAGCTCAGCAATGTTAGCAGCCGCCTACCCTCGGTATGAATATCTGTTATTTTGGTACCAATATTTTCAATATTTGCACACAGTACATATTAGAGCTTGTATACGTTTGCCCGTGAAATGAAATTCTCTCTTTGAGTTTCTGTGGTGCATTGACATGGACGAAAGAATTAGTATGCTTGAGGAAAAAAAAAGATTAAAAGCTTAGAAATGAAGTATAAACTGGCTTGCATGCTTGCAATGAAAAAAGTAAATCATGTTAGTCAAAGTACTAAGTTAAAACGCAATGGAGAGTTACTATGATAGGATTAATCTCTCTTGAATGTACATTTCCACATTTTCCCCATTCGTAGGCCTAATTGTTTGTGCTTTCTGTATTGAACTACACACTACTTTGATGCAACGTTGCAGGTAAATCAAATTCTCTCATCAATAAAGAGGAAAAAGTCTATGGACACCATCATACTTGCACTTGTTGCATCCGTATGCACGTTTCTGATTTTTATCTATTGGTTGACCAAGTGAGAATGTGATCCCTTCTCTTTTAGTTCCAATAGCTCTAGAAGAGGGTCTTGGGGATAATCGCGTTTCTGATTCTTTGGTTAAGTGGGACTATGGTTCATGTGTTGTTCCACGGCGAAATGTTTCCAGTCAGTGGCTTTATATTAGTCTTTGGAAACTTGTGGAATGTTCGGGTAAAGGTCAGCATTATCGATGTATAGATAGATAAATCATTCATGGTAAGTGAAGGTTCAATTTAAGACTCGTTACTGCTGCTACCCATATCTCCAATTCTATGAATATTAGCTTCTTTTTTTTTTCTTTTTTTTTTTCCTTTTTTTTTTCCTGTAAAATAGGGATTGCTCATGTTTTAGTTCCTTGAAAAAGATACATAACAATGTAATACGCAAAAATGTTACAAGTGGCTGGGACTCGGAAAATTCTTTTAACTTGTCCTGGACGTGGAGACCTCTGCATTCTTTTTTCTTTTCAGCTATTTTACAAGATATTGTTTCAAAGGATTATTCTGCATATCAAAGTTTCAGTTTTCTTAAAATTTCTGGTTTTAGTTGAGAATGTAAAGTCTAAATCGTTGAACATTTTTTTAGGGTCTGGGTAACAAAGCCTAAATTGATTTTTTAGCTCGCTATCTTCCCCATTATTCAAACATGGTAGCTAGACAAACAGGGCCGGCCCTTATGTCGTCTGGGTTTGTGATTTTTATATTTTGAGGTCTTTAATTATAATAAAATATTATAACAAAAAGAATTTGGGACTCTTAATCATTAGTTATTTGTAAACTACAATAAAAAAGTTGAAAGTCATAGGCGGGCCCTCTAGCTCATCTATGACAGAGGGCTGGCTCTGTAGATAGAGTCCACATAAAAGGGGAAAGTACTCACCTTAAAAACGAACATTTGGCTCCATATTGTTCCTGCAATATTTTAAGGCTTACTATCAGAGTACTAATATTTATATTATAAGAAAACATTTATAACTTTTTTTTAGAATTGTTGGAAATTTCATCGCGAAACCACCAATTCCGAATTAAGTGGATGAATTTGTAATTTTTTTTTTTTTTGTTTAGAGCCCAATATGAAAATCTTGTTGTAACAAATTTCAGTTAACTGATTGACTACTACATGACTTTTGCAATGAAAAAAATTATAATATCATTGCAAAAGTCATGTAGTAATCAAACAGTTAACTAAAATTTGTTACAACAAGATTTTCATAAGGCCCTAAACCAAAAAAAAATAAAATAAAATAAAATGCGAATCCTGCGAACCCGAAATGGATTTATGCTTAAATTAAACTGTGAAACACAATCGATGGGTTAAGTTTATCAGCATGAATATTAGTTGCCGTATTTAAGTTTACCTTTTTTTGCAATAAATTGAGGCTTGAACGGTCACATTTTCACTGATATAAACCTAAAATGCTTTATTTTTCATGTGAAAGATATCACGGCCTTTCTGACAAATGATGTGACAGGATTGATGAGCTAAAATGTCTAACATGTTAGTCTCTGTATAATTAAATGGAAACTGAAGCATTGTTTGTAAATATCACAGCATAATGCACAACATGAATTTGAAAGTAGGAGGTTCGAAAATAGTTAGAGAGATGAGATAATCATCAAGGACAGAATGCCAATTGCGACTTTGTTTAATGCATTGAGCTCCTGTATTAAACTAGAAAAACTTTATTACTGTTCATGATTTTTTTCGTTCGAAATGCAAATTATGAAATTCATCTATCGAATAAACTTATATCGAACATTGAATTTGTTTGATTAGTAGGAAACCACACTAACTTAGCAACCAGACAAGATTAAACTCAAAGATTTTATGTAGTTCGGCGGAGAGTGGCTCATACCTACGTCCACGGGAGAAATGAGGATATCTTATTATATCTCGGGATTAAGACCGACCCTAACTACAAATTGGGGTATCACAAATACAATGATGCTATATACGTCCACAAGAGAAATGATGAAATTTTATTATGCCACGGGGTCAAGACCGACATGAAATACAATGATGAAAACACATCGGGTCTTAACAAGCCCGATATAACTCTCCCATGATCATCTTTCTCTCTTTATCACTAACTCTTAAGCTCTCAATTTAAAAGTTGTGAAATGTAAAATTTACTAACCCCTAAAATAGTGACTTAAAATCCTTTATATAGACTCTCAAAAGTAACTATTCGACCGACTCTGATGTTAGCTAGCGTCACTAAGTCATCATTACAAACACTACCTTCCTCAACCACTGATGAACACTAAAAAATGTAAATTTATTAAAAGGAAAATTAATAATTTAGACTTGTAGTTTCATTAATCCCTTTAATTTATCACATTTGTGAAATAATAATTAAATTCATATTTTATATATTTTTATTGTGATTTTTATTGAGTAAGTACAATGATGTTTCAGATGCTCAACAGGAAAATGGATAGGAAATCTGAATTTCAAGACCTGGAAACCTAAAACAACATGACATTTAGATTCAAACCGGACATGAAAAACATTCACAATGTTTAGATTGGTGACAAAATGAACATATGATGTATTTAACTACTCATGTATTCTATATAAATATATGAAATAAAAAAAATAAAAGAATAAAAGACAGAGAATTTTTTTTTTGGCACTTACTTTCCACCTTTATGTGGAAAGCAATTGCAAGCTCAGCTTGCAATTTTCACAAAAGGTGCGGAGCACCTCTATAAATAGAGGTGCTAAGCACCTCATTTAAGCAACTTACTTCATATGTCTCTATTTGAGAATTATGTGTGTTTTTATTCAAAGCATGAGTAGCTAATTCCATCATATTAGGGTAAAGGGTGAAACTCTTAATATATGAATATAAATTAATCTTACTTATATTATAATATATGAATTATAATCCGAAGAATAATATTTAATCTACTATTATATTTGTGGGTGTCTTGATTCGCTGTAAATAATCTCATATTGGTTGGCACAATTAATACTTTACCCCATATTATATGAAAGAGTAATTTAAATTTGAAATAATTATTGACAAACTTTGTTACCGTCTTTATTGATGGTTTTATATATTTGGCATAATTAAGTACCTAACTGGACTTGTTATAGAAAAATGTTATCACCGCCTTATGGTCGATTTTATATGTTTTGGCATAATTAATTCCTGAAGTAAATTAACTAGGTAATAATGATAGTTTATAGATTATAAAAAAGTAAGATTTCTCTATATTTGAAATATCAAGAGTGGATCCCTTAACATTAACTTTCTATTTTATTGTTGCAGTCCAATTTAAAATTGTCCATCACTTCAAACAATTTAGTCATTTTATTTTCACTTGAATTATAATTTTATTTTACTAAATCTATTCCATGTGGATCGACCCCAGACTTGCAGGGTTATTTTATTTCTTCAACACTCTTACACTTAGGAATAAAGCACCACATTATGAGTCTGTCAAGTTTTGGCGTCATTGTCGGGAAATATTACTTAATAGATAAAATAATAATTTAACATTCTTGTAGTTTTTATTTTATTTTTTATCTTTATTTTTTTCTACATCTCATTTCCTTTTTATTTTTCTTTGCATCTATGTAGATTCCACTATGTACTGATTGATCTTAACATGTCTAAATTTAGACGTCCCATATTTAGACAAATCATGTACAAAATTCTTCAAGACTACAGAGAAGAGAAAAATGAATTGAAATATAGTTTGCATGTTGCCAATGAATTTGTTGAACTACCTCAATCTAGAGATTATTTCATAATTTTTGCTGAAACTGTAGTCGAGTAATTGAGACCGTTGAACGAGACATTCAATTGAGATCTTAATTAACAAGAATTAGAGGATATTTTTAGGATCTAATCACTACATTTGTGCTATTTTTATCATTTATTTTTACTGTTTGTTCTTATATTTGTTTTATTATTATTTTTTTAATATTGTATTTGCATATTTAAATTTTATCATATAGTCTGCATTTAGGTTGCATGAGATATTGGTTTCGATCATCTAAGAGTAGATTAAATAGAGAGTCTCCATCACATTCACCATCAGTTAAAATGGCCTATAACCAAAATGAAACCCACATAATCGAGATGAAAATTCACTTGATCAGGTAGAACATGAGTCTCAGCATGTCGATCTTAATCATCTTAGGACACTCAGATAATTCATGAATCCCACTAGGACAAGATCACAATCTTACATTGCTTTCCCCCCAAATACATCACGTTTCAATTTCAAACAAAGTGTCATCCAATTTTACCCACATTCCACGGTCTAGAATTAGAAAATCATTATCAGCACTTAAAAGGAATTTGAAGAGGTTTTTAATACTTGCACAAACCAAAATTAAAGCATGAATATAAATCGACTCAAGTTTTTTCCCTTTTATTTAAAGGATAAAGCTAAAATTTGACTACGCTTTAGGCCAGGATCCATAAGAACATGAGAAGATTTACAAGAGTAATTTCTGAAAAAATACTTTCCCCTTCACATGAAAAACTCCTTCAATATGAGAATCACCACTTTCATACAAGAGTTGGGAGAAACACTTTATCAATGTTGGGAGAGATTTAAAGAAGTGTTAAATGTTTGCCCACATCACAAATTTGAAACATTGAGGTTGATTTCCTACTTCTACGAGGGTTTAACACCCCACAGTAGACATGTAGTGAAAATGATGTGTAATGGTGAATTTAAGGACAAAAGTCCCGAAGATGCACTAGATTACCTAGAACACATAGAAGATGATGCACAACAATGGGACACAGTTAGAACCTATGAGTCATCTGTAAAACATTAGTAATCTGGTAGAGGCATGTTTAACCTTAGGGAAGACCATGTCCTTTCTACTAAATATGCATCTTTAGCTAAAAAAATTGAGGCATTATAAATGAGGAAGAGTGATCATGTCAAGTCAATTCAAGAAGTCACATGCCATATCTTTAATTCAAATGAACTTGTCATACAAGCTTGCCTAACCTTGCCAGCCCTACAAGAATATCTCCATGACCAAGTCAAATCCATAAACACCTTCAAGAGACCAAATCCAAACCCATACTCCCAAACCTATAATTTTGGTTGGAGAAATCATCCAAACTTTAATTGGAGGAATGATAACCAAGCACAACCATCACAACAACCTCCCCAGGTACACCAGAATTTCCAAAATTCTCATATTATGCACCATATATCCCACCGCCTAAGAAAACCTTTGGGGATACTTTGCATGCATTCATTGAGAAACGTGAAGCATTGACCATTCATGAGAAATGAAATTTTCCTACACAACCACAACCAAACCCCAAGAGACATCAAAACCCACACGATGGTTGTTCAGGTAGTCAATATATAGACCCGGTTAAATCTGTTATTACTATTCACAAAGTAAAATCATCCACATACCGATTCTTGAACCTCGTGAAGTTGAAAATAATTCAGCTTTAGAGGGTAAGGAAGTGGTTGATGAACCATTACCTATCGTTGATGATAATAATTTTTCACATGCACCTCCATTTCCTCAAGCATTTAAAATAAAGAATTGAACCATTCCCCAGAGATATATGAAATATTCAAACATGTGAAGGTCAATATTCCATTGTTAGATTCCATCAAATAAATATCATCTCATGCCAAATTTTTCAAAGACTTGTGCATTTTAAAAATAAAATATCATATAAGAAAGAAATTTTTTCTACCTGAACGGGCAAGTTTCATTCTCTCAATCGATAATGCATTGAAATACAAAGACCATGGTTGTCCACCTATTTAATATATTATTGGAAATCACAAAATTGAACTTGCATTACTTGATCTTGGAGCTAGTGTCAATTTACTTCTATTTTCAGTTTACCAACAACTTAGTATTAGAGAGTTAAAATCAACTTCAACTACTCTTTTACTTGCCAATAGATCAGTCAAGGTACCAAAAGAAATTATGGAAAATATGTTATTACAATTTAATAAATTCATATATTATGTGGATTTTATTATCTTGGAAATAGAACCTGTAGCAGATAATTACAAGCCAGTTCATGTAATACTTGGTCGTCAATTTTTAGCAACAACTGATGCTTTAATTAATTGCAGGAATGGAATCATTAATTTGTCCTTTGGAAAAATAACATTAGAGCTTAATGTTTTTAATATATGCAAGCAACCATACGATGAAGACTGTGAAAATGAGAACATGAAACTAATTGAACTAATTTTGGAAGAACATATTCGAGGGAGTGAATCTGATCCTATAGAAATATGTACAGTTAATTTTCTTGAATCAAGTTCGTAATTAGATTCGGATATGTCTAATGATTTTTCTTTACTTGATTCTACATAGGTACTGGAAGACGATAAAGAGAAATAAAATTTTGAGGAACTAAGAAAACTGGAAGAAGAAAAACATTCGGAAGAACCCAAATTGGAATTAAAGGCTTTGCCAGAGGGATTGAAGTATGCATTTATTGGAGATGAACAAACTTACTTTATGGTAATTTCTTCCTCTCTCACAAGCGATTAAGAAGGTAAGTTGTTAAATGTATTGAGAGAACATAAACTGATAATTAGATGGACTTTAAAAGTTATAAAATACATTAATCCTTTGATCTGCACACACATAATACATTTAAAAGATAATTCCAGGACATATTGTCAACCTCAAAGAAGATTAAACCTTCACATGAAAGAAATGATAAAAACATAAGTCCTTAAACTTATTGATGTAGGCATTATCTACCATATTTCAGATAGTAAGTGGGTAAGTCCTACATAAGTTATGCCAAAAAATTCTGGAATAACTGTCCTAAAAAATGATAAAGGAGAATCAATTCCAACTCAAATCCAATAGTCGGTGTATGTGTATTGCTTATAGAAAACTAAATGACACTACTAGAAAAGATCATTTCCCTTTACCATTTCTTGACCAAATTTTGGAAAGAGTAGTAGGACATCCTTACTACAGCTTTCTTGATGGTTATGTATTAAAATGACCAAATTTTAGTACCATATCCATACCATTTTGTAATCTTCTATTAAAAGATGCAACATTTGAATGGATAGAAGAATGTCAAAAATCATTTGAAAATATTATCAGTCTTTTAACTTCTACTCCTATCATACAATCCTCTGATTAGTCTTTTCCTTTTGAGCTAGTATGTGATTCCAGTGATTATGCAGTTGGCGCAGTATTAGGACAGAGAAAGGAAGGTAAGCCATATGTAATTTATTACACAAGTAAAACTTAAAAAAAATGCACGAATGAATTACACTACCATAAAAAAGAACTACTTGCTTTAATATTTGCATTTGACAAATTTTGATCATATTTAATTTGTTCATCAATCATTGTTTATTCTGATCATGCTGCTGTTAGATATTTGACGTCTAAACATGATTCAAAGCCAAGATTACTACGGTGGATTTTGTTGCTTCAAGAATTCAATCTCACAATCAGTGATAAGAAAGGAGCAGAGAATGTGGTTGCAGATCATCTATCGAGACTCACAAATAAGTCATTAATTGACACAAATCCTATCAATGACTATTTTCCTAATGATTTTTTATCATTTGTAAATACAATGCCTTGTTATGATAATATTGTCAATTTTCTTACAATAGGAAAATAACCCCCAGAGTAGAGCTATTTAGACAATAAGAAACTTTTGACCGAAGTCAAAAGATTCTATTGGGACGATCCATATCTTTTCAAGTATTGTCACGATCAGATTTTTCGACGATGCATACTAGACAATGAGATAAATAGTGTTATTCAATTTGTCATTCAGAAGCATGCATATGTCACTTCTCGTCTAAAAAAACCATTGCAAAAATCATGTAATGTGGATTTTATCGGCCCACCTTATTTAAAGATACACATACTTTTTTCAAAACTTATAAAAACTATCAAAAGTTGGGATCCATTTCTAAAAGAAACATGATGCCTTTAAATCCCATTCTTGTCATCAAAATCTTTGACTATTGGGGAAAAGATTTCATGGGTCCATTTACACAATCATTTGGATTTTTATATATTTTGGTTACAGTTAATTAAGTCTCAGAATGAGTTAAGAGATTTGTTCTTCAAACAGTGATAAGAAAACTATTATTAAATTTTCTAAGAAAATAATTTAAGTCGATTTAGAATCTGTCGAGGCATTATAAGTGATGGAGTTAAACACTTTCATAACAGGTCTTTTGAGATTTTTATCAAAAAAGTATGGAATTACACATAAAGTTTCTACCTGATATCCCTTCAGACAAACTGTCAAGTTGAACTAGCAAATAGGGAAATCAAAAAATTTGGGAAAAAATGGTTAACCCAAATCATAAAAATTGATCACTTTGACTGACTGATGTGCTTTGGGCATATCGACCGCTTTCAAAACGTCTTTGGGAATGTCTCCCTTATAGAAACCAATTTCCCTCGCTCAGTAAAAGCGGTTTAGGCACCGGGATCGACCTAGAAATTTTCTTACCCTATTCCTTTGATGGCTGAATCTGACCAGGCCCTGGTATGATGTTTTGCTTTTTTTTTTTTTAACAATTTTCGATAAATGTCCTCGTAATGACATTGATCATGTTACTAAATAAACAAGTGTAACTTCCATTCCAAACCAAGAGTTTCGAAAACACATTTTTGGAAAATTATTAAATCAAATCTTTATTAAATTATACAATATAATTTAGTAAAATAAATTATAATAAATAATTATCATATTACTATTTATTATGAAACCATATATTAAAATTAATATATAGTTTCAAGTTTGACAAAATATGTTATTAATCCCATTAATAATAAATATATATCTGAGTATATAATTGGGCTATCCAATTATATTTAATTTTCTACAGTATATCAAGTTAGCACGGAGACCAAATAGACCTACAGTTCCAAGCTCCAATAATCTAGGAATATTAATTAGACTTTTAATTAAATATTCGAATTATTAACTTCAGGTTATTCCACTAAAAATCCAAAGCTTCACTGTCGTTGCAGTAGATAGATAATATAAGCCGAACTACGTCAGTATCTGATGAGTGGTATTTATATCACTATTTCCCACTCATTTAACTTAATATTTTGTATAGTTTCTTGAGTTTTATGAACGTTTTGATGTGTTTTATTGTTATTTTGCAGATAAATAAAGTTTGGACAGCACTGGAGGCAATTTGGGGCAAAACCGGACAAAAATGCGTCAACAGGGATATTTTGGTCTTCTGCGCGTCGCGACGCTGGATAACTGCGCGCCGCGACGCCCAGCGTGTGTGTCGGTTCTGCTAAAATGCGCCATGGTCAACGGGTCAACAATTTGAAAAGTTTGACTTTGCTAAAATGCGCCGTGCCACGTGTCACCATCACATCCGATCTGCTAACGTGCACCGTGCCACGTGTCAACATCATATGCTGCCGACACTCTGACTTGACACGTGTCGCCTCGTCATCAGCCACATCATCGGTCAACAAGTCAACCATGCCACGTGTCATGCCACGTCATCAGACACGTCAGCAAGTCAACCGAGTCAACTTGCCACGTCAGCCTAAGCCAATCAGAGCATGACACGTGTCGCCACGTGTCGCAATCCTATTGTGCCGACAAGTCAACAGTCAGCCGCCTCGCCACGTCAGCGCCACGTCATCGCCACGTCATCAATGACGTCATCACAATCATTGAGTCTTAGCCGCCTTGACACGTGTCGCGTGAATAGTCAGCCGCCATGCCATGTGTCGTCTTCTCATTGTGCCACGTCGACAAATTGCGCGTCGCGACGCTGAGAGACTTGGCGTCGCGACGCTGGAACAGTAACAAACAGTAAAATTATTTTGCTATAAATTCAGCGCGAATTTCAGAATTTTAATATACCTTTCTCTCTCTTAATTTCTCTCTCTAGAGAGAGTTTCTCTCTCTAGAATTTTTATTTTTATTTTTTAGTTTTTTTTATTTTTAGTTTTGTAAATAATTTAATTACGTTTTGTAATAGTAATTTACTTTTTACTTTTTACAGTTTTTACTATTCACCATGTTGAAGTAACTTTTTCAGCTAGGGTGAAAGGTAATTCTACTATTGCTATTTAGATTAATCTCCCTTAAAAATAATATATTCACTATTTAAAATATTGACTTAATAAGGAATACCGCTATATTGGTCGGTTGGTAATATTATTTTAATCTGTTTTAAACCTGACTAATCAAGGATACCGCCAGACTGGTCGGTTGGTAAATTTATTTTTGGTTCCGCCTTAATGGCTGGTTGGACTTAATTTGACTTAATCCGGATACCGCCAGACTGGTCGGTTGGTAATATTATCACAAGTTTATATATTATTTTATGGGAGATATCTAAATTAGTAGTAGTAAAAGTAATTCCTTTTACCTTAGCATTTTATTTTTATTTTACTTTTCCGTATTTTTATTTTATGTATTTTATTTTTATAGTCCTAGTTATGTGTTAGTTAATTAGAGGTTGTGATAACTTTTAATATCACCGGTTTATAAGGGATTATTTTATAGTTGGGTAATTTACAGGTTTATTTATTAAGTCTTAAGCTTAATGCTTCTTGTTGTCTGATCACCAATAAGATTGAAATGGTAAATCTAAAATGAACTAGACATAGGGATTTTAGGTTTCAGCCTTAGACTTAATAGCCCACGATCTTCCTTGAGGATAGATAACCCTTTAATAGATTTCCTTACAGGATAGGAATATACCTGTCGGGCGGGGGTAGCCATAATTGGAACTTAGACTTAATGAATCCAGGTAATGTGGTTGACATAGGAATATGGTTCAATTGGGTTATACTGGGTATTTGTAGTTGACCATCGGAAGAGGCTTTTACATAATTTAGTGTTCCAGGTTAGTAAACTGATTTATTACACAAAATAAAATAATCACTTCATCTTTTAAATGATATTAAAAGAAATCACAACCTTAAATCTTTGTGTCTTTTATTATTTTCCTTAGTATTTTCTTTTATCTTTTTATTTATTTATTTAGCAAATCTTCAATCAACCAAATCAATCAAGCAATCAATTCCATTCTCCCTTTAATTAGATATTTGTAATTAAATAGATTCAATAATTAATAACAACAGTAGAAATTAAGTCCTCGTGGGATCGATATTTTTATACTACTTGAACGATACGTGCGCTTGCGTTATACGTGTGTGTTTACGCCGGTCAAGTTTTTGGCGCCGTTGCCGGGGACTTATATTTCTTGAGTTGTTAATTTTGAAACTATCTAATTTACTTATATCTAATTTTCTTTCTTTTATTTTGTAATTTTTATCTCTTCTGTTTTCAGGTGACTTAAAATGGAACATTACTGGGAGATTGAAAGATTACGTGCTTTACAAGAAGATACACCCAACATCTGGGAGCAACAGTCCGGTTTTCTGAGGCCTGTTGTCGAGCCCAATGATTATCACTGGATGCCAGAACCAAGCAATACTACATTTGCTCAACAGAACTCAATATGGAGATGTGACATATGTAATGGTGACCACCCAAGCGATTATTGCGAATACAACTGCCATCCAGGGTGGCAGAACTATCAAGATCCTTCATGGTACGAAGAACCATCACATTTCACAGAATCACATTTTCCATCTTATCCACCATCTTCCTTCGATCCTTATCAAAAACCAGAACCATCAGAGGAAGATCAATTGATTCACATGTTCAAAGAACAGACAGCTCAATTTGATGCACAAATTCAGAGTCAAACAGAATCCATGCAGAGAATGACAGATCAGATCAGACAATTAACAGAAAACCAGAACTATATACCTCAAGAACCATTCTCAGATGACACTGATGAAGCCTTCGAATACCAATCATTTCACAATGACATTTCAACAGAGGAGGAGGCTGAGCAGTATCAACAACCAGATGTATCAGTTCAGGAACTTGAACCGGCAAAGTCTCGATTTGATTTCTATTATTCAGATTCTGACGAGGATGAAGCTGAAATATTTGTACCAACTGCATCAAAAATTGAGGATGGAATTCTGTATCCTCAAAATGAAGATCTTGGAGAATGCTTTGCACAAATGTTTGATGAAGATTTACCTGAGCCAATCATTTCACCCAGATCAGAGGATGAAGACCTAAAATCTGACATTTCTTTTCATCCTCAGGTTGACAATTTTGAAACATGTATTTCACAGATGACAGATGAAGAGCTGAATGCAGAAATTTTCAAATACATCTATGAAGAAAAGGTGGAGCAAAAAGAAGAGCAAATGGAGGAGCAACTGTCAGAACTTAATAAAGATCCAGAGCATTCAGGAAAAAACATCGCTGTATTGGGGAGTACAAATCAAAGATATCACCCAGAAGTTTGACAGAATGGAATTTCCATTCCAAGTCAAGCACCATACGAGACCTCCTAATTTTCTTTCTTTCTTTTCAGGTACTACTGGAGCAACAAAAGTCAAAAAGGTGGCACGAGCACTGAATGAAACAAAACTCATTTTGCCACTTTACCGTTGGAAGAGACCATTCAAAAGCAACGCTCACGGGATTGTCTTTAATCGGACATCCAAAACGACATTGAAACCTCCTTAACATATGGATTTCAGTCACGTCTGGCTGAAGACGAAAAATTTAGCGCTAGCAGGGAGGCAACCCATGCAATTTGTTGTAATTTATTTATTTATTTATTTATTTTTGTGTGAACTTTTTAATTTGTGTGGGAGTTTTGCAGGAAAAATAAAAACGGAATTTTTCAGGACATTGCAAGCCAGTGCAAGCGGGATTTTCAAAATAAAAACTTGACAAAATCACGAAGATACAAAGTTGATCCAGGAGACGGCCGAGTAAAAAGACACTTCTTAAGAGGCGTCCCTATGGAGTTATCTGTCACAAGACATGGTTTTGCCAAAAAAAAAAAAAAAAAAAAAAAAAAAAAAAATCCCGAGTCAAAACCCTAACCCTAAAAGACCGAGAGTGTCGCGACGCTAGGCAATATTTGGCGTCGCGACGCTGACTCAAAAGACAGGACATAAACAGAGGCGCGGCAGCATCTCCTTTACTCTTCATCTTCTTCATCCTCAACCAATCACCTACCAAAAACCGAACCACACCACCTCGCCGAGAGCCAAACCATCCATCACCATCAAAACCAAGCTTCGCCAACCCACCGAGAACTTCCACAGAAACCCACCTTTGCCGAGCCAGATCTGCCGTGAACCTCACCACCGAGCAAAACTCCGCCCTCAACTGAGCCGTGACTCAACCGCGAGCCACCGAGCCATCATCATCAACCACACCAAGCCATCACCATCCAAACAGTAGCCGAAACCAGAAGCCATCACCTACGACCAAACAAAGACAAACCAGACCCTTGCCGAGCCGTGAACCACCAAACCGTGACTGAACCCACTGCCAAGATCCATCAAGAACGAAGCCGAATCAACCCACCAACAGCCGCACCCACACCGTGAATCACCAAGACAGTCACCAAACCCACGATCAAAACCTTCCATAATCAGATCTGATTTTTGTGGATAATTTGTGTGGTTAATTTTGATAAAAATTGAATGTTACAGGTTTTGAAATTTTGGCAGTAAAGGGGGATGATCGAAAATTGAATAAGTTTGTGGTTGATGTTGTTGAAATTGGAGGATTGTGAATTTGGAAGTTTAGCGGTGAATAACTGGCTGAATTCTGAGTTTAGAAATTGCCAGATCGATGGAATTTTGTAGAATTGGGGGCGAAGAAATTGAGTTTGATATTTGGTGTTTGTTTGTGGCATTTGATAGATTTAGGTTGTATTGGATAATCAAAAATTCAGGGGAGACTCTGTCGGATTTTTCTGAAAAATACCAAAGTTGGGATTTGATTGGTGATAATTTTTTAGGGTGAATTTTGGGGGGAAATTTTGAGATTTTAGAAGTGATTCTGCCAAAATTTTTAATGAAAAATGGTCAAATAGCAATTATAGTAAGAACCGTAATTTGGGCATAAATCTTAAAAGGTAATTTTTCCTGTAAAATTTCAGCTGATCAGGTATTACCTTCTAACTCTTCTTCTACTGTTTAAGTCATTGGGGACAATGTCTCATTTAGGTTTGGGGGAGGGATTTAGTTGATTAATATCTTGTTTTTAGTTGTATGTCGTTTTTTTTTTAGTTCAAAATTTTTCGAAAAATACAAAAAAATTGAAAAATTTTCAAAAATTACAAAAATATTTTGCATTTTGGTGTTTTTATTTTGACTAAAAAATGGTGGAATTGGTAAAAGATAGCCGAGTAAGGAATTTCCACTCCTGAGACGTATCTCTCAACCTATTTTGAAACAAGTTAATTTTTGTTTATTTCATTTTGAATTATTTAATTTGTGAATTCTCCTTAACACTGACTAAATTGGATCTTCATATGTTCAGTTGACAGGTATTATGAACTTATATGGAAACATACGGACATGAGCTAAAATTGAAAAAGTTGTATTCCGTGCTATAGTTTAATTGGAGGAAGCATCTCTAAATAGTGATGGAGTAAAAAAAAAAAAAAAAAAAAAAAAAAAAAAAAAAAAAAAAAAACGTCCGAGATCCGAGTTATTAAGTCTGTAAGGGTATTTTAATACCTAGTGCCCTAAAACCAACTGGTTTGGGAGTCATTGGCCCAAAGCTCGTTACATGAATCGAAGATGCTGCAAAAATATATATATATATATATTTTATATCTGAAGTCTGAGCAATTAAGTTCATAGGGGTGTCTTAACACCTGGTGCCCTAAAGCCAACTGGTTTGGGAGCCACCGACCCAAAGCTCGCTACATAGACGGAAGGTATTGTATATAAATAAAAAATCAAAAGAAAAAAATCAGAAAAATCAGAAAAATTATTCCATTGCTAAAAAAAAGTGTGTGAAATGATAGACTTTAGAACTTTAGGACAAAAATATTACTCTCTTATCAACTGCACTTATGACTGTTGTGGGCAAAAATGAATGATTAATATTTTGTTAGCTGTGTATATGAAGAATGGTAAAAACAATCGGAGAATTTACTTATTCGGTAATTTAGAAAGAAACAAAACAACTAATAACTTGGAGTAGAATTTTCACCTGATTAGTCACTTTCTTTCTTTCTATTATTCTCTTTTCGCTTGTCTTTTTGCTTTTGTGTGCATTAGTTTTAATACCTTTTTACTTTTGTAAAATGTTTGTGGGTATCATTGCTGTAAACCCTCACGAGACTACACTCGTCCACTAGGGACACCTAGGGGTTTAAAGGCTTGTTGCATATGCTAAATGCAACCGTGATCCCTACGAAAATGGCTTAGTTAAATTTTTTTATGTTATTTTATTCTGTATTTTGCTCGAGGACTAGCAAAATGTTAGGTTTGGGGGTGTGATGAGTGGTATTTATATCACTATTTCCCACTCATTTAACTTAATATTTTGTATAGTTCTTGAGTTTTATGAACGTTTTGATGTGTGTTTTTATTGTTATTTTGCAGATAAATAAAGTTTGGACAGCACTGGAGGCAATTTGGGGCAAAACCGGACAAAAATGCGTCAACAGGGATATTTTGGTCTTCTGCGCGTCGCGACGCTGGATAACTGCGCGCCGCGACGCCCAGCGTGTGCCGGTTCTGCTAAAATGCGCCATGGTCAACGGGTGGTCAACAATTTGAAAAGTTTGACTTTGCTAAAATGCGCCGTGCCACGTGTCACCATCACATCCGATCTGCTAACGTGCACCGTGCCACGTGTCAACATCATATGCTGCCGACACTCTGACTTGACACGTGTCGCCTCGTCATCAGCCACATCATCGGTCAACAAGTCAACCATGCCACGTGTCATGCCACGTCATCAGACACGTCAGCAAGTCAACCGAGTCAACTTGCCACGTCAGCCTAAGCCAATCAGAGCATGACACGTGTCGCCACGTGTCGCAATCCTATTGTGCCGACAAGTCAACAGTCAGCCGCCTCGCCACGTCAGCGCCACGTCATCGCCACGTCATCAATGACGTCATCACAATCATTGAGTCTTAGCCGCCTTGACACGTGTCGCGTGAATAGTCAGCCGCCATGCCATGTGTCGTCTTCTCATTGTGCCACGTCGACAAATTGCGCGTCGCGACGCTGAGAGACTTGGCGTCGCGACGCTGGAACAGTAACAAACAGTAAAATTATTTTGCTATAAATTCAGCGCGAATTTCAGAATTTTAATATACCTTTCTCTCTCTTAATTTCTCTCTCTAGAGAGAGTTTCTCTCTCTAGAATTTTTATTTTTATTTTTTAGTTTTTTTTATTTTTAGTTTTGTAAATAATTAATTACGTTTTGTAATAGTAATTTACTTTTTACTTTTTACAGTTTTTACTATTCACCATGTTGAAGTAACTTTTTCAGCTAGGGTGAAAGGTAATTCTTCTACTATTGCTATTTAGATTAATCTCCCTAAAAATAATATATTCACTATTTAAAATATTGACTTAATAAGGAATACCGCTATATTGGTCGGTTGGTAATATTATTTTAATCTGTTTTAAACCTGACTAATCAAGGATACCGCCAGACTGGTCGGTTGGTAAATTTATTTTTGGTTCCGCCTTAATGGCTGGTTGGACTTAATTTGACTTAATCCGGATACCGCCAGACTGGTCGGTTGGTAATATTATCACAAGTTTATATATTATTTTATGGGAGATATCTAAATTAGTAGTAGTAAAAGTAATTCCTTTTACCTTAGCATTTTATTTTTATTTTACTTTTCCGTATTTTTATTTTATGTATTTTATTTTTATAGTCCTAGTTATGTGTTAGTTAATTAGAGGTTGTGATAACTTTTAATATCACCGGTTTATAAGGGATTATTTTATAGTTGGGTAATTTACAGGTTTATTTATTAAGTCTTAAGCTTAATGCTTCTTGTTGTCTGATCACCAATAAGATTGAAATGGTAAATCTAAAATGAACTAGACATAGGGATTTTAGGTTTCAGCCTTAGACTTAATAGCCCACGATCTTCCTTGAGGATAGATAACCCTTTAATAGATTTCCTTACAGGATAGGAATATACCTGTCGGGCGGGGGTAGCCATAATTGGAACTTAGACTTAATGAATCCAGGTAATGTGGTTGACATAGGAATATGGTTCAATTGGGTTATACTGGGTATTTGTAGTTGACCATCGGAAGAGGCTTTTACATAATTTAGTGTTCCAGGTTAGTAAACTGATTATTACACAAACATTAAATAATCACTTCATCTTTTTAATGATATTAAAAGAAATCACAACCTTAAATCTTTGTGTCTTTTATTATTTTCCTTAGTATTTTCTTTTATCTTTTTATTATTTATTTAGCAAATCTTCAATCAACCAAATCAATCAAGCAATCAATTCCATTCTCCCTTTAATTAGATATTTGTAAAAATAGATTCAATAATTAATAACAACAGTAGAAATTAAGTCCTCGTGGGATCGATATTTTTATACTACTTGAACGATACGTGCGCTTGCGTTATACGTGTGTGTTTACGCCGGTCAGTATCCATCGATATAGTCAATACATATAGATTGGCCCTTCACAAGTATTTATAATTAGAACATGGTCATAAGTTCATCATACCACTCTAATTATTTTTCCTAAAAATCATTGATTCTCTATTGAACGATTTATTCAGAAACATTATGAATATTAATCTTTATATTCGAAAAAGAAAGACTTGAGCATCAAATTGTTCAAGCACTAAATCAACCCTTAAGGAAATACTCATATACTTCTCACAAGAAGGAGTGAACTATATGTATTATAAAACAAACAACTCCGCACCACACCCACCAGTCCCTAAAGTACGTTACTGTTGGTCAAGATTGCTACACCAATCTCACTTTGTATATCAAAAAGACATACTGCCATGTAGGAATTTGCCAGTACACTCAGGATTCATATCAAACATATATGATCATCTAGTAGATGGAAATGAATTTCTTATTTAACAGATATTATAAGAAATTCATTTCTATCTGGGTCCAATCCTATATGATCACATCATATAAGGTGCCTCCATTCTAATGTCACCACATGGACGACCTGGATCAAGGTCGCCATATAATTATAGAATGGACCCCAGCTAAGAGATAAACCATAAATAAAGTACCGGCTTTTTGTTTTTTTTTTATGAACTATTAGATTACTAATTTTAGACTGAAGTCTTCTTGTGGATGACACTCATACACTAAGTTTGAAGGCACATAAGTGTTAGACAATTATGACCCATATCGTCACTATTTGTAAAAGACATTGTGGTTTTTATACAAATTAACTGTGTGACAATGGAAATTTCATTTTATCATTTTGTAATTTGATTACTTTAATATATAAATGATAAAAGTCCTTATGATTAGTTCCAGATTACAAGATATGAGACAATATCAATCCATAACGATTTAATCATTAAATATCCCTAGTCGTAGTATTATCAAGACTGGACATCGATAATGCAGAATAGACTAGTATTGCACTTGTGCGTGTTATGGAAGGGTAACATCATAGTTCTCATATATTTAAGTATTGGATACTTATGCAAGTGTGATAGGAGGTTGTGTTTACCGATGGTACGGAAACAGCTTCGCTCTGGATAGACCCCGCAGAATCCCATTGGTAGTATGACTATGTGTCTATGGGAATCCGCATCAGGGTAGGTGTGTTTGGTCTTAACCTGAGACTTGCATCGCTAGTACTTGCGACAATCAATACGCTTTGGTTTTGGTCGTCCAAGACTTTAACAGGTTCTGTGTACGCCTCTTCTGGGTTTATTGAGAATTGTAGTGTATTGGGTGTGATGTCAAGATGGAATTATCACTTCAGTCATATGGAGATGATGGTCATACAGAGATACAAAACTAGTACTCTAATTGGTTGCAACCATCGGGATAATATGACAAGGTCATGATTATATGATTAAAGAGACTAGTTGCTTGTGATCCGATATATGCTTCGTACGGGGCAAACACTATTCCAGCCTCAGGCCTTGCATGTGACATCCGATACTAGATCGCAATACGTAATACTACGTATACTACGCCTGACATAGATTATATATTCCTTTAAGAATATTTCTGGAGAATTGGGTAGGCACGGGGCTTTGCTAGAAGCCAACCATGTCTCGTAAATCGGTAAAAACGTAGTACGAGGTACGTACGTGTTCGGATAGTCCGACAACCAGATTTACTGCCAACATATCCAGGGATCTCATGGGTCGCTGCCCGAAGATTCACCGATGACGTATGATTCGAACATAATTAATCTAGGATTAATTACGGAGAGATTTTATCTAGGATAAAATACTATTTGAAGAGAGAGAACCATTAATTTGGAATTAATCGATAAAACATATTTCGATATATTAAATGAAATTAGATTTCGACGCGGAATTAAAATTGGATTTTAATTCGGGCAAACGAATTAATTTAGAATTAATTCACGAGCGACGTGAATAGTAATTTTGCTAGGCATAATTATTTAATTAAATTTGATTTAATTATGTCGCAACGGAAAATTCGTTAATTCGAAATTAACAAACTCGAGCCAGGAATGTGTTTGGGGGCCCACTCGGATTTTGAATTAAAGTAGGGCCCACAAGTCACATCGCAAGTCACATCACCTGTCACTTTAGTGATGGAAGTCATGTCACAATTTTTGTGATTGACAACCAGTCACTATTCATGATGGGAGTAGATGGAGGCATTGAATGCCAAAGTTTCCCTCCATTTTGCTTTATGCTTTTTGGAAAAGCATATACCAAATGTTGTAAGACTTTTTGGCATAGGTTTTTAGAAAAACAAACAAAAGAAATTTGAAACTCTATTTCTTTCTCATTTTAGCTCATTGCCATGAGCTTCACCCTAAGAAGGGAAAATTGTTTTTCTTTCTTATCTTGCTAGCACATTCAAGGAATCATATCAAGGTGTTAGGGAAACCAATCCTTGAGCTTGGAATCAACAACAAAGCTTGGAGCTTGGATTTCAATTCAAAGAGGGAGCTTGGCCGAATTCATCAAGGAAGCAAATTTTGTGTTCAACGCATCCAACATCCGTTCTTTGTAAGTATGATTCCGCCATTCTTACTTTAGTATTCACATGATTTCATTGCTTAAATGATCTTGGGATGTTCTTAGAGACCAACAATGGTATCGGAGCCTTATTGAGCATGAAATTGAACTTAGGGTTTATATTCTTGATTTGGGTATTTTTGATTTGAGAATGTTTTAATCAAATTGTTTGTTTGAGTATGCTTGTATGTTGATAACTTAGAGTTATGCATGATCAATTTTAGAAAAAATTAATTGGATTAATTTTGCCGAAAATCTTAGGCTTGGCCGAATACTGAATAGCCCTAAAGTCATGGTATTTTTTGTTTTTTGATCATTGGATGAGTTGAAAGACATGGATATATTGATTTAAGATTCAATCAGATTGAAATCAGAATCGTATATAAAATCCATACAAATGCCGTGAACTTCAAAGCATGAAATGAGATGATTTTTGTTTCAATAATGTTGGACATGTATTGATGATTAATAAGCATGATTAATTGATTAAATTTTTATTTTGGAAATGTTAATTTAGATAATTAATTAATGTAATACACTTTAATTAATTAAATTATGAAATTTGGAATTTTAGAATTTGATTAATTGGGCTTAATTTAGAATTGGGCTTAAAATGTTGTATTTGGACCAAATGGGCTTGGTTGGGCCAAGTTGGTTTAGGTCAATTGGATTGGATCCAAATTGGGCCTAAACCATTCCATTAAGTCCAAATATAACTAATGGGCATTTTATGTTTAATTGGGCCTAATGGGCCGAAATTGGTTTCTTGGCAAATATGGTGATTCCTTAATTGGGTTTTGGTATTTGGGTTTGACCCATATTGACCAAATTCCATGCCTTAAGAAATTAATTGAAAGCCCTTTAATTAAATGACATTGGATGTTAATTGGGCTTTGAGACCCATTTAGATTAGATTTGGAATCTAAGTCGTAAATGCGCATTTAAAAGTGTATTATTTAATTTGGAATTAAATATAGAATTAGTATTGAATACAAATTAAATTAGATTTAAATTGTAGTTGATATAATTCAAGAATTCGTACTTCGAGTACTTATTCTTAAACGAGTTGGACTCACGCAAATCAAATCGTTGTTTGAACATTGGATGATCACTTTATTCAAAGATTAATTAATTGGATTAGATTGATTGAATAACATGCTTTGTGTGAATACATGGATGTGTTGAATGAATAATGTATATCAGATGGATATTAGATGGGAAGGGGCAATTTTGGAAATTGTTGTAAATTTAGAATTTATTAAATTGGACCTGCATGTCCAGCCTTATCTCTCTCGATTCTTTGTAATTCTCTTCTCACCTAATTCCCATCAATGTTAATGAGGTTCTTTAATTTTATTATGTAATTGGGTAGAAGTAAGAATAGTGCTAGCCAGGGAGAGGAAATGGAGTGATTTGTTCTAGGAACAATCTGTGAGATATCATCCGTATATCATTATTAATTTTATTTACCGCGCCTCATTATGCTTTTAGAATGCATGCTTAAGGGTGTATGATGAGACCATAACAAAGATAATAAATTGGTTGCCAATTTTACGTGAAAAACCCTCAACAAATATTAAACGTTTTCCTTCCATTGAGTGATTCTTACTCAAGATCCAAGATTGGCACTGGTTTGTTGGCTAAAGTCAAGACCTTTGTCCATCGCGGATGTGTTTGAATCATGGAGGCTTTGTTCCATATCGTGTGTCTTGTCAAGTTGTGATTTGTTGGCCAAAGTCAAGATCACTTCTTGTCCATCGACATCGATTACGAAGCTTTCAAAGTCAATGGGTTCCGCTTAACTGGAATCATTAAGCTTGTTGTTCCAAAGCCAAGGCTTAGTTGATTCAGAGGAAATAGGTTAGGAAATATATTGGATATATTGGCATATATTGTATATATGTTTCGGACTTGGAGGTCCACCTACCGAATCTAGGAATTGGATGAGATCCAATTGATCTTAGAGATCTACCTAGTTAAATATCATACAACTTGTTGGCCAAAGTCAATGTTGTGTGTTATTTAACGGGATCCTAGCCCACTAGGAAACTAGGTTTCCGAGTACTCAATAGAGGGTTAAAGGCTCACCGAAAAATAGTGGGAGGCTAGTATTGAATTTTCAATTTCGTTCAAATACTTAGCTTTACGCGGTTTCAAATTATTTCGTCAATTATTTTTATTAGTTGGACTAATATATTATTATTTTTCTTGTAACAGTTAGATTGTACCCATACATCGTTAATTGAATAGTTTGACTATTGCGATTAAGATGACAGGAAAGTTAAGCATTAGGGATATTGTCATGGGCGACAATGTCTTTAATGGCACAAACTTTCAAGATTGGGACATGAATCTCAGGAATGTCCTGGGATCCGAGAAGTTACTCTACACTATAGAGAGACCTCTTGGGCCTAAGCCCCGACCTGATCAGTTGCTTGAGCTAGAGCTTTGGAAGACTCATAGCGATGACAACGCGACTGCTCAATCGGTAATGCTTGCTGCTATGACTCCGCAATTCCGTCGTGAAAACAAGGGATTGGATCCCTATGAGATGATGGCGAAGTTGCATGATCTTCACCGATCTAATCTTATATTACAGAGATATGAGTTGCAGAAGAAGCTCTTCCATGCTCGCATGTCAGAGGGTACGTCTGTTGAGCACCATGTGTCATAGATGATTGTTGACATTGAGCAGCTCGGACAGATAGGCATCGTCTTCGAGGCTGAGACTTCAGTAGATTTGATCATACAGTCTCTCCCCGACACTTGGAGTGGGTTCATAATGAACTACAATATGTTGAACCAAGACCAAACTCTTGGAGAGTTGATGTCCACACTGCGGGAAGCAGAAAAAAAGCTCCTTAAGGGCAAGAAGCTCGAAGCGCACTTCACTTCAACATCTCAGACTCCGAGGGCTTGGCCCAAAGCGACTGTAGGTGTAAAGAAGAAGAAGAAGAAGAAAGGCAAGGCCAAATCGTCAAATCCTTCTGGGAAAGGCAAAGACAAATCCCAAGATGTATGTCTGCAGTGCGGGAAGCGAGGTCACTGGAAGCGTGACTGCCGTGAGTACAAGGCACACATGAAGGAAATCAAAGCGGGCAAGGCACCAGTTTCAGGTATGTTTGTTTTAGAAATAAATATGTCTACTACTAGTTTTAAAAATTGGATTTTTTATTCTGGTTGTGGTACTCAGGAGAGATTGACCTCCGCATTGGAAATGGGACACGAGTCGCCATTTTGGCCGTTGGCACTTTTGTTTTGGAACTGCCCTCGGGGCATGTACTTAAACTTACAGACTGTTATTATGTACCTAGTTTGACTAGGAATATTATTTATGTATCTATGTTAGCCCAATGTGGGTATACTTTTGTATTTAGAAACACTGGGTGTTTTATGTATAAAAATGATATGGAAATTTGCACTGATGATGTAAATAATGGTCTTTATATTTTGAATATGAATCAATCTCAATAATAATGTAACAAACAAATGGCTTAAATTAAGTAACAAAGATGAAACTTTATATGGCATTGTCGTCTGGGACACATAAATAAGACACGTATATCCACACTTTTGAAGAGTGGGTACTTGGACGGATTTGATCCAAATTCATATGACGTCTGCGCATTTGTTATTAGGCAAGATGCCTAAATCACCTTTTAGCGGTAAAGGTGCACGTGCCACCGAATTGTTAGCCCTCGTTCATAGTGACGTATGTGGGCCCAAGCCCAGCCAGACTAGTGGGGATATGAATACTTCATAACCCTTACGGATGATGCATCGTTATGGTTATGTGTATCTTATGAGACACAAGTCGGAAACCTTTGAGAAATTCAAAGAGTTTCGACACGAAGTAGAAAAACAGACCGGCAAAAGTATTAATACATTACGGTTGGACCATGGTGGCGAATACTTGAGCAATGAGTTTCTCGATTACTTGAAAGAATATGGTATTCTTTCACAGTGGACTCCTCTAGGAACACCGTAATTAACGGTGTGTCTGAACGGAGAAACCGAACTTTACTAGACATGGTAAGGTCTATGATGAGTCGCACAGAGCTACCTATTTCCTTCTGGGGATATGCATTGAACAATGCAATACTTATTTTGAATAAGGTTCTGTAAAAGTCTGTTCAACAGACTCCATATGAATATGGACTGGAAAGAAACCGGGTTTCTCATTCCTGAAGATTTGGGGTTGCTGGGCATACGTCAAACGTTTGGAAGGTACCAAACTTGAACCCAAATCGGATAAATGCCTATTTGTAGGATATCCTAGGGAAACCAAAGGATATTACTTCTATCACCCACAAGAGAACAAAATATTTGTTGCTCTACATGCGGTTTTCCTTGAGAAGGAATTCCTAGATGCAGTGATCAGTGGGAGGAAAGTAGAACTCGATGAAAATCGGAGTGATACTGTTCCTGGCACAGAATCCTTAACGGAACATGAACAGTCCATCAGGGATGAGACTGTACCACAATCTTCGAATACACAAGGACCGCGTAGATCGGAGAGAGTCAGAAAATAACCTGAGAGGTATGGGTTTCTGATCTCACCTCATGTGGATATTAATCTTATTGAGGAAGATGAGCCAACTACGTATGAGGAAGCGATACAAGGTATCGACTCCGGTTTATGGCAAGATGCCATGAATTCCGAAATGGATTCCATGTACACCAACCAAGTTTGGACAATGGTTGATGCACCAGAATTCGTAAGCCTATTGGTTGCAAATGGGTCTTCAAGAGGAAGACTGACATGGATATCAATGTACAAACGTACAAAGCTAGGTTTGTAGCGAAAGGGTATCGTCAACGACATGGTGTCGATTACGACAAAACTTTTTCACCCGTTTCCATGATTAAATCCATTAGGAAATTCTTGCTATTGCTGCATATTATGATTACGAGATATGGCAGATGGACGTCAAAACCGCTTTCCTTAACGGAAACCTTTTGGAGGATGTTTATATGTAACAGCCTGACGGTTTTGTCGTACCAAGACTTGCAAACAAGGTTTGTAACTTAAATCGATCCATTTATGGATTGAAGCAAACATCGTATTCTTGGAACCAACGTTTTGATGAGATCATAAAAGAATATGATTTCGTTCAAAACGAGGATGATCCTTGTGTATATAAGAAGGTTAGTGGGAGCGCACTGACATTCATTGTCTTTTACGTTGATGATGTATTGCTTATTGGCAATGACATTCCCATGTTAACATCGGTGAATGCTTGGCTTTCATTAAAATTCTCCATGAAGGATCTGAGAGAAGAAGCCTTTATTCTAGGAATAAAGATCTACCGAGATAGATCTAGAAAACTACTTGGACTCTCCCAGAGCACGTACATTGACAAAGTGTTGAAGAGATTCAACATGGATCAGTCCAAAAGGGGACTGTTCCAGTGTCACATGGCGTCACTCTATCTAAGGATATGTGTCCTAAAACTCAAGATGAGAGAGACAACATGAGTCAGATATCGTTCGCCTCGGAATTCGAATCGATCATGTATGCCATGATATGTACGCGACCTGATGTCTCGTATGCTTTGAGCATGTGTAGTCACTATCAGGCCGATCCAGATGATGGTCACTGGATGGCGGTTAAGAATATCCTTAAGTATCTTAGACGAACTAAGGATGCTTTTTTAATCTATGGAGATGGAGAACTTGAGGTAACTGGGTATACCGATGCAAGTTTCCAAACCGATAAAGACGACTGCAAGTCGCAATCCGGGTACATATTTTGTTTGAATAACAGAGCAATAAGCTTGAAATCTTCAAAGCAAGAGACTGTTGCCGATTCAACAACAGAAGTAGAGTATATTGCTGCAGCTGAAGCAGCAAAAGAGGCAGTTTGGATCCGTAAATTCCTAATTGGATTAGGAGTAGTTCCGTTAGCAGCTGAGCCTGTTCCATTGTATTGTGACTATAACGGGGCTATAACGCAGGCTAAGGAACCGCGGTCTCATCAACGATCCAAGCATGTTCTTCGACGTTTCCATCTGATTCGTGAGATCATACATCGTGGCGATATGAAGATCGAGAAGGTCGCATCAGAGGACAACATTACAGATCCGCTGACGAAAGCTATTCCTCAGCAAAATTTTGAGCGACATGTACATAGTTTAGGTATTAGATGCTTGAGTGACTGGCTATAGGCCAAGTGTGAGATTGTTAGACAATTATGACCCATAGCATCACTATTTGTAAAAGACATTGTGGTTTTTGTACAAATTAACTATGTGACAATGTAAATTGCGTTTTATCATTTTGTAATTTGATTACTTTAATACATAAATGATAAAGGTCCTTATGATTAGTTCTCGATTACAAGATATAAGACAGTATCAATCCATAACAGTTTAATCATTAAATATCCCTAGTCGTAGTATTATCGAGACTGAACATCGATAATGCGGAATAGACTAGTATTGCACTTGTGCGTGTTATGGAAGCGTAACAACATAGTTCTCATATATTTAAGTATTGGACACTTATGCAAGTGTGATAGGAGGTTGTGTTTACCGATGGTATGGAAACAGCTTCGCTCTGGATAAACCCCGCGGAATCTCATTGGTAGTATGACTATGTGTCTATGGGAATCCGCATCAGGGTAGGTATGTTTGGTCTTAACCTGAGACTTGCATCGCTAGTACTTGCGACAATCAATACGCTTTGGTTTTGGTCGTCCAGGACTTTAACAGGTTCTGTGTACGCCTCTTCTGGGTTTATTGAGAATCGTAGTGTATTGGGTGTGATGTCAAGACGGAATTATCACTTCAGTCATATGGAGATGATGGTCATACAGAGATACAAAACTAGTACTCTAATTGGTTGCAGCCATCGGGATAATATGACAAGGTCATGATTATATGATTAAAGAGACTAGTTGCTTGTAATCCGATATATGCTTCGTACGGGGCAGACACTATTCCAACCCCAGGCCTTGCATGTGACATCCGATACTGGATCACAATACGCAATACGACGTATACTATGCCTGACATAGATTATATATTCCTTTAAGAATATTTCTGGAGAATTGGGTAGGCACGGTGCTTTGCTAGAAGCGAACCATGTCTCGTAAATCGGTAAAAATATAGTACGAGGTACGTACGTGTTCGGATAGTCCGAAAACCGGATTTACTGCCAACATATCCAGGGATCTCATGTGTCGCTTCCCGAAGATTCACCGATGACGCATGATTCGAACATAATTAATCTAGGATTAATTACTGAGAGATTTTATCTAGGATAAAATACTATTTGAAGAGAGAGAACGATTAATTTGGAATTAATCGATAAAACAATATATTCGATATATTAAACGAAATTAGATTTCGACGCAGAATTAAAATTGGATTTTAATTCGGGCAAACGAATTAATTTAGAATTAATTCGCGAGCGACATGAATAGTAATTTTACTAGGCATAATTATTTTATTAAATTTGATTTAATTACGTCGCAACGGAAAATTCATTAATTCGGAATTAAAAAACCCGAGCCTGGAATGTGTTTGCGGGCCTACTCGGATTTTGAATTAAAGTGGGGCCGACAAGTTACATCGCAAGTCACATCGTCATGTCACATTTTTGTGTGACAACCAGTCACTATTCATGATGGGAGTAGATGTAGGCATTGAATGCCAAATTTTCCCTCCATTTTGCTTTATGCTTTTTGGAAAAGCATATACCAAATGTTGTAAGTCTTTTTTGGCATAGGTTTTTCGAAAAAAAAACAAAAGAAAATTGAAACCCTCTCTCTCTCATTTTAGCTCATTGCCGTGAGCTTCACCATAAGAAGGGAAAATTGTTTTTTTCTTTCTTATCTTGCTAGCACATTCAAGTAATCATATCAAGGTGTTAGGGAAACCAATCCAAGAGCTTGGAATCAACAACAAAGCTTGGAGCTTGGATTTCAATTCAAAGAAAGAGCTTGGCCGAATTCATCAAGGAAGCAAATTTTGTGTTCAACGCATCCAACATCCGTTCTTTGTAAGTATGATTCTTCCATTCTTACTTTAGTATTCACATGCTTTCATTGCTTAAATGATCTTGGGATGTTCTTAGAGACCAACAATAAGTAATCTAGGGTAAACAAGATAATTGACAATATACGATTTAAATCAAGCATTTGATAAATAAATAATGCATCTTTTATTTAATAATAAATAATTCTGTTTACATTACATGAATCTCTAGGGCATATATCCCAACAATCTCCAACTTGCACTAGAGAAAATGGGACATATCATGTAATCATATACCCTCTAGGTGACCTTCAAACACTTTAGTCGACAAGGTCTTTGTAAACGGATCAGTCAGGTTCTCTGCGGATGTAATCTTCGTGACTGAAACATCTCCTCTCTACACTATCTCCATAATGAGATGATATTTTCTCTCTATATACTTTCCCCTTTTGTGGCTTATTGGTTCTTTGGAATTCGCCACTGCACCACTATTATTGTAATAAAGTGTGAGTGATTTATCCATATCTGTAACAACTTCCAGATCTCCTAAGAATTTCCAGAGTCAGATTGCTTCCTTAACTACTTCGCAAGCTATTACATACTCAGCCTCCATAGTGGAGTCAACAATATAAGATTACTTTATACTCATCCATACAATGGCCTAACCACATAGGGTTAACACAGATCTAGATGTCGATTTCCTAGAATCAACACCCATCTGAAAATCAGAGTCCGTATATCCCTTGAGGATCATATGATCACCAGAATATACAATCATATGATTTCTCGTTCTCTTAAGATACTTGAGAATATTTTTCACAACCATCCAATGATCTAATCCTGGGTTAAACTGAAACCTACTGACTACTCTCACTGCAAAACAGATGTTCGGTCTCGCGTATAACATAAAATACATGAGAATGCCAATTGCTGATGCATATGAGATATGTCTCATTTCCTCAACTCATTGAGGTGTCTTAGGAGACTGCTCATTTGAAAAATGAATTCCATGTCGATAAAGCAAATTGCCTTTCTTGGAATTCTACATCCCAAATCACACAAGGATCTTATCGATATAAGATGCTTGAGACATAGCTAACAGTCATCTCTTGTGATCCCGAAGAATCTGGATCCCAAGTACATAACTGGCATCTCCCAAATATTTCATTTGGAATTTATTAGCTAGTCAGGTTTTCATGTCCGATAATATTTTTACATCATTCCCAATTAGTAAAATATCTTCAACATATAAAACGAGAAAAATCGCATTTCCTTTAATGATGCTCTCATCGACGTTCTGTTCAAAATTATAAGACTTGATCGTGGTATAAAATCTTATATTCCAAGATCGAGATGCTTGCTTATGTCCATAAATGGACCTTTACAGGTTGCAAACCTTTTGCTCTTGACCTTGGGCTATGAACCCTCTCGTTCTACCATATAGATACAATTATCAAGATTGCCATTAAAAAATGTAGTCTTGACGTGCATCTATCAAATCTCATAGTCATAATATGCGACAATAGAGAGAAGAGTGCGGATGGATTTAAGCATGGCTACTGGCGAGAAAGTCTCCTCAAGCCTAGCGTTGAAGGTCTGTATCTTCTCTTATGCTCCCATCTTTATCTTGTAGATCCACTTGCAACGTATGGGTTTTACCCCATCAGGTTGGTCTATAAGTTCCCAGACTAAGTTGGAGTACATAGACTTCATCTTGAGGTTTATAGATTTGAGCCATTCCTCTTTATCATAATCATCCATTGCACTACGATAGGTCAATGGATTATCTACACCATCACTGGATGTAGTAATTTGTGTCCCTCCAACTCTAAGATAGCGGTTAGGTTGTCTTACATCCCTCTTACTACATCTAGATGGTAGATCATTTTGACATACTTGCATCTAATGCTTAGATGTCGAAGGTGCTATGTTTTTATCAATTAATATTGATGATGGGGTGCTGGTCGAACCAATAAATAACTCCTCGAGTAACACTTTACTTCGAGGTTTGAACTTTCTCACATAGTCCACCTCAAGAAACGTAGCGTTTTTTGACACAAACACTTTATTATCAATCCGACAATAAAAGAACCACCCATAGTCTCCTTAGGATAGCCTACAAATAGGCACACCTGAGAACATGGCTCCAACTTTGTAGTCTTATTCTTCAGCACATGTTCTGGACACCCTTATATGTGGAAATGTCTTAAACTAGCTTTACGACCACTCCAAAACTCTAAAGAAGTCTTAGGAACATACTTAGATGAAACTACATTAAGGATATACATTATTTTTTGCAATGCATTTCCCCAGAATGAACTAAGAATTGAACTGCAACTAAATATAGATCTCATCATGTCTAGTATGGTCTGATTTCTCCTTTCTGCAATAACATTTTACTGTGGTGTTCCAGATACTATGAGTTGGGATACTATTCTATGCTCAACCAAAAATTCCTCGAAATTACTATCAAGGTATCTTCCTCCACCGATCATAGAGTTTTGATCATCTTACTTAATTTGTTCTCAACCTGATCACGATACTCTTTAAACTTTTCAAAAGTATCTGACTTGTGCTGCATTAGGTAAACGTACTCATATCTAGAATAATTGTTAATAAATGTGATGAAGTATTCATAACCTCATCGGGCTCTTACATTCATCGGTAAGCAAATTTCCAAATGTATTAGCTCAGGTGGTTGACTGGCTCTTACATCTTTTCCAGTAAAATGTCTTTTGGTCATCTTTCCTTTTAGACAAGATTCACAAACTAGTAAAGTTCCAAGCTTTAACTGGTTTAAAGCTATGTTCTTTGTCAGCCTATCTATTCGATCAAGTCTAAGATGACATAAATTTGGGTTATCATCAGAAATCTTTTACAGTTATGTTTTAGGTTTTTCAACCTTAAACATTTCAGTGTTGAGCAGTGAATCATGTGTTAACGGCTTTAACATATATAAATTATTGTATGAGTTTCCTGTGCATATAATTAATTCATTTCTAGAAATAATAACTAAATTATTATTAAATGAAAATAGAAAAATCATCATGTAATGGTTTTGAAACAGATATTAAATTTCTGTGACAAAACGAAGATAAACAACTCTTTATTTAGATTCAAATAACAATTCCTGAAAAAAATGAAAACTGATAACTCACACCGGTTTTACTGAAACGGCATCCCTCGTCCTGACTCTTATGGTAAATTCAATTTTAGCAAGGTCTTTCCATGTATCAAGTAGTTGTACTCTTAACCTTCCCAGTGTTTCTTTCTCTTCTTTACAGAGTTGAAAGATTCGGCAACACTAGCCTTTTCACTAGGCTTATTAGGATCCATCAACTTGGACTCCTAAGAGGTGAAATCATTTAGAAGTTATGTCAAAGTAGAAGTCAACTTGTTCATAACATAGTTGCTTTTAAATTACAGGAAACTCTTCAGAAAAGTTTCCATGATCATGGTCACATGGCTACACTCGTCAATATGAGCTCTATGAGTTTCGGCCATGTTGAGATAGATCATCATCATTAAGATATGCTCTCGGACATATGCCCCATCCTTCATCATTGCGGTTATCGCTATGACTATAGCCTCATGACATTGCCGCTCTGAAAGTTGCCCGATTATGCACTGCAATAACTCCATCATCAAAGATGTTGTAGCCATTGGCTTACGCTTTGCAGCAAGAACCTCGGACGTCCTTGCTAGTAAGTAGCAGCGTGCTTTCTCATTGGCCGCGACCCATTTTTGGAAGGCATCGTGCATAGCTTGGCCAGAATTTATGGCTGGCTCAGGAGGACATTCCTCCGTCAGGATAAACTTAAGATCTTCACAGACCAAGATGACGTTCATGTTACTTTTCCATTTTACATAGTTTTCTCCCATTAGTTTTTCATTTGAGAGAATTGAAATTATTGGAGAAAGCATGGATGAAAATAAAATAAGCATGCATTTTAATATTCATTCATCGCATACTAAAATCATTGAAATATTTAGGCATAAAATTAACTTGATGCGTGTACCATGTATAATGAATTAGAAACCTAAAAGAATTACTATGAATTAGAAATAGTTGGCTTCAGTTTATAAGAGAGACTTTCAGAAAAGATAAGTTTTACAAAGAGATTTTAGACAATATTTTCAGAAAAGAGTTCATTTTCAGACCAGAAAAGAGTTTTCGATATTAAGTTATTTCTGAAATTTGGTTTTAAACCAAACATTTTCATATCAGTATTTCAGTTTTCATTTTAAATTATCCACTCACCTAGATCGTCCAAGCGATCTAACCCCCTCCCAGTGTTTTAGTTTGCAAGATCATGGAGGACGAGCTCGGGAGGATGAATACTGATGGCAGTCACTAGGTGGTCTGAGTCCACCAGAGTGTGTATAGATTTTCAGTATTGTCAGTTTTAAAGTAAGTTATTGAAATCTGCTAATGTGTTTATTATCAGAGTTGCGACGTGTAGTACTGAACTATATGAGTATTTGAGATGCATTTCATGTTGTTGAGTTAGGGCAATGGTTCATATGCATGAGAAAGTCATTTGAGATTAGCTCAGTTAAGATGATTACATACAGATAGTTAGAGGCTCAGGGGGATATCACGACCTATTCCCTACCAGTAGCATCTCCCGGATTGAGGATATTACATACCCTCCAAGCTCTGAATCTAGGATCTAAGGGCTTCTGTCTTCCCAAGCCCTGAACTAGGATATGGGGGCGTTATGTATCGCTGTCCCCTCAGTCCTCTACATGTGCACATGTGCTCTCCATCAATTTCATATCTGAATCAAGTAAAATCTTGAGGTGGATTTTCCCCATGTCTCGAAAACGTAAAACTCAAGTTCTAAAATTATTCTTTCAAAAGCTCATCATATAAAAAAGCTTATCTTTTAGAAACATGTTATTTCTTAAAACAAATAATGTAAAATCTGACTACCGCCCTAAAATGCTCGAAAATAAGTCTTGAGTCAAACAATTAAATAAAATCAACTTAAAAGAAAAGTGTGCACTCACTGGTTTGAAATTTGGCCGTGCTATGCTACTCATCGAAGAGAATAGCGGTTCCTACGATGATCTATAATGGAGAAACTCAATTAGAATATGGGTCGTGGAATATGCTTCAGAACTAAGTTAAATTTATCCACTCAAACACTTATTATTATTTCATGGCATATCGTACTTATATAATGATGTAACATGTATACACGAACTGATACGAGGCCCTTAGGGTGGCCTCTCACACGCTAGGGTGGAGCTGAAATGATTTAAGACTGATTTTGGGAAATTTTTGGTCACGTGTCGTGACATAGGGCCTTGCGCGTACATGTCGCGAGCGCACGATTCCAGAAACATTCCTGGAAAAATTCTCAGTACGCATCGCGACGCAGCGGGTTCTGTGTCACGACGCGCAAGGCCAATTTAAAGGTCCAACTTTAATCTTTCATGCCTGGATTGCTCAACACTCATCCCACACTTCCCTACAACAATTTCTACTCACTAATTCTTTAAACTTTATTGTAAATACTTGCTAAATCAACATTCCTCAATTCACTTAACTCTTTAATCTTATAATCCCAATAGCTCAATACATAAGGTTTCGAAGTATTTGGTCCTTACTTAATTCTATCAATTTCCATGCTTATATATCACTAAATACCATTCCTAATGTGCTCCTAATATGCATATAACACAGTATCAACAAAACTTCTTAATCCAAGATTTTGGGTCAAGATTCTTTACATTCTTTCTCTTGATTTCCTTCACTTACTAAACCTTTAATGGTTGCCAAACCCTTTTTCTTTGTTTCTTTTTCCCTCTTCCCTCTTCTCTTTTTCTTTTTCTTTTTCTTCTTCTCTTCTTCTTCTTCTTCGTCCTCCGTTTCTCTCTCTTCTCTCTCTACAAATTTTATTTTGAGATATAGGAATAGTATCCACCTTTTATACTAGGGGCCACTTGTAATTTGTACTTTTGAAGAAATATGTAGAAACTTTGAGAAAATTTAAGATTTCTCTATATAGGTCCGAGGACTATTCATTCAGATATTTAATCTGTATTTTAAACCCATTTCTGTTTATAATTTGGAAAAATATTCAACATGAAAATTATAGGTCTCGATCTCAGCTTTTTAAACATATAAAGTTCATAAAAATTAGAGTTTGTATGAGGACGTTATGGCCCAATACCATGGGCTATCCGAAGTGGAACATCGTACAATTTCGTATCGAGATTTCGAGTAATTTACTGATTGTCCCCAAAGTCATCTCATGAGTGTATATATGTTCATACATAATTTACATTATGTATCATATACCCCATAATATAACAGTAGTCAAGATTTTCGAACATTAAAAATTCTCCCCCTTTAAATTGGATTTGTCCTCGAATCCCTTTTGGGGTTTAACTCACAGATTCGTCTTGATTCGAGGTTATTCGTATAGGCCTTAGTGAATAATTTCTTGAATTTCTGACTGAGAGATAAATCCTTTATCTACATTCCATGAACTTTTGCTTAGTACTTAACACTTACCATCATACTACGACTAACTTTATGCATCACAGAAGTCTCATTTCTAAACCTCTAGTTATATTCAACATTCTCTATTATAATTACTCGCATGAGCTTTCAGTTCCAAAATTATATTATATTTGTGGCTTGCCACCTTACCCATCTTAATTCCATTATGATTTTGTTTAGTGACCTAATATATTTTAACTCTTAAAATATTGGAACACTAACAAGTTTAAAAATTAAAATTCTAAAGTTGACAAAATTCTAATTAAATCATTTAATTAATCTAAGAGCGTTATAAATTCCAATGGTACATGGAGTTGTATCCCGAGTGCAGACCATATTACCATCCATTCGGAATCGACTATGGAATTTACGTCCGGGTTTCCATCCTATACACCAATGTAATTCATGATGCATTTATTAAAACTATAATTTTAGAATTTCCAATTTTCAAACCATTAGACCAATTAATCTAATTAATTCATTTTCCATGCATATCATATTCCAATTTAACCCATTTTGAATTACATGAAATCATATTTTATGTCTAGAATATTAATGCATCTAAAATATTATATGGCATGTGAAAATGCTAGAGTAGGAACCCTAAACTATATAATGTTATATAAATTTTGCATTGACCAGACTCTTATTTTTTCTATACTAATCTAATTAGTACATAAAATTCCCAAGGCATCCATTGGTCTTCAACTCTTGACTCAATGGATTGTTCTGCGGAAATTATGCTCCTCGAGTACTAACACTCTCAATATATGGATATAATGTTCAAGTAGTTGTGTACTCACTACGGACAGCATTAGTACTTTTTCTTGTAAGACATGCTTTCACGTGACAATCACCTCCAAACGCCGCCGTCGAACTCACCATGCCTATGTTTACCTAGCTTCCCATAACCACGATCCACATTTACCAAATATTGCTCAATTACCACCTAAGTGTCCTCCTTAGCAATGTGCTCCAAATTACAAAGAGTGAAACTTTTACATAGGAAAATAAAAATACAACATTTTAAAAATTGGCTATATGGCCTTACATTCCCAAAATAAAAAACAACATAAAATAAGAGTCGGAAAAACTTACGATCAATGTACAAACCATCCATCATATGAATCAATAAAAAACATTCATCTCATGAATATTAATTTTGCCTACTCATCTAAACATGCATATAATTATCTATATCTCATATAAACAAATAAAAATAATAAATTTAAATGAAAAAGAGAAGGGTTAAAAAAACTTTTCAACCTCGCTCTTGATGCTAATTATAGGAACCGATTTCCTGGCTAAGCGGAAGCACCTACGGCACTCGGGATCGGCCTTGAAATTTTTTTATGCAGTTCATTTTTGCTTCTATTTTTAAAAAAATTTCAGCCCCGGAACAGCTCCCGAACAACGGCTCAGATCTGGACTATTTTGGACCCAAAATGTGCCTAGCTCAGTTTCCAAAAAAATCCCTCTTTTGTGGAAATACCCATTGTGTTTTAGGTCGGATGTTTCAAAAAAAAACAGCCCCACGACACTCTTGAAACACCTCTTGATGTTTCTCAATTTTTCTGAACAAGAATCAAATTCAAACCGAGCCCTATTACACAAGAAAACATGTGGTAATGAGCCGAAATACTGCTCACTGCTGTGCGGTGGTTGGTAAGGAAGAAGAAGAAGATTTTTGGTTTGACACCAAAAGGCCTTTCGTGCTATGTTTCCCAACTAACAGAGAATAGTGTAGGCTAAATTCACAAACTAATCTCTAAACTCTGTAGAGATCAAAGTGTCACACAATAATTTTTAGCTTTTCATGTCTTTTTTTCCTTCAACTTTTTAGAGAAAATTTAGAACTTGAAAAGGTGGCTAGGATTTAGAATGAATTAGGTTAACCAAAAGAAAAATCTTATTTTTGTTTATACCTAGGGTTTTCATTTCCAAAATAAAACAAACCATTTCCTTTCCCATATGTACTTTTCAGCCATCTCTAAGAGTTATTAAAATTTTTCTAACATCAAATCCTTTTAGTTAATGTCATCATCATGACTAAGGAATGGTCCAAAATAAAATAAGTTATTACCTTTTTAAAAGGTGTAATTTCCATTCCAAAATATGTAACTTCCTAAGCAACCAAAAGGATTTCCAAAAAATATTTTTGGAAATACAAAATTTAAAATTTTATTAATTTATAAAATATAATTTAATAACTTATAATAAATAATTATCATACAATCATTTATTATAAGAAACCATATATTAAAAATTAATATATAATTTCAAGTGTGAGAAAATTTATTATTAATCATATTATTAATATATATATATATATAATAACAATAATAACAATAATATATATATATAATATATATATATATTATATATATATATAATTGGACTATCCAAGTATATTTAATCTGCTACAGTATATCAGCTAGCACGAGGAATAAATGGACCTACGGTTCCGAGCTCGAATAATCCCGAAATATTAATTAAACTCTTAAATAAATATTCTGAAATATTAACTTTGGGTTATTCCACTAAAAACCCTAAAGCTGCACTCTCGTTGTTGTCTGGCTCCCAAAGTTCTTAGAAGATCTAGAAGTTTTTCGAGATCTCGATAAATCACTCACACTTTATTGCAATAATAGTACTGCAATGGAAAATTCTAAGGAACCAAAAAGCCACAAGAGGGAAGTATATAGAGAAAAAAAATATCATTTCATCAGAGAGATGGTGCAGAGATGAGACGTTTCTATCATGAAGATTGCATTCATAGAGAACCTGGCTGATCCGTTTACAATGACCTTGTTAGCTAAAGTGTTTGAAGGTCACCTAGATGGTATAGAATTACGTGACATGTCTCATTTTCTCTAGTGCAAGTGGGTGATTGTTAGGATATATGCCTAGAGCTTCATGTAACGTAAACAAAATTATATTTTATGAAATAAAAAATACATTATTAATTTATCAAATTGTTTGTTTAATATCGCATATTGTAAATTATCTTGTTTACCCTAGATTTCTCATGTGCCTCCAGACTTAGTGTATCAGTATCATACCCAAGAGGATTTAAGTCTGAAGTTAGTAATCTAAAATAGTCCATAGAAAGAACACAAAGTAGGTACTTTGTTTGCGATTTATCTATAGGTACGGTCCATTCTATAATTATTGGGTGATCTTAATTCGTGATCGTCCTTGTAGTGACATAAGAATGGAGGCACCTTATATGATGTGATCATATAAGACTGGACCCAGATAGAAATGAGTTTCTTATTGGACAATTATGACCCATAACGTCACTATCTGTACAGATCATGGTGTTGTTGTATAAATTAACTATGTGACAAAGGAGATTGCACTCATATCATTTGTGATTAGATCACCTAGATATATAAATGATATGAGGTCCCTATGATTTGTTCCTGGACGGAGAATGATATGAGACAATATCAGTCCACGTAGGATAAATCATTAAATATCCCTAGTCAGAGTATTTTTGAGATTGGACATCGATAAATACGTAAAAGACTAGTATTACACTTGTGCGCGTTGTGAGGGCACAACGACATAGTTCTCATATATTTGGGTATATGATACTCATTCAAGTGTAATAGGAGGTTGTGTTTCACCGATGGTACGGGAAACAGCTTCGCTCTGGATAGACCCCCTCGGAATTCCATTGGTAGTATGACTATGTATCTATGGAAGTCCGAAATCAGAGTAGGTGTATTTGGTCTTAACCTGAGACTTGCACCGCTAATACTTGCGCCAATCAATATACTTTGGTTGCGGTCGTCCAGGGCTTTAACAGGTTCTGTGTACGCCAATGCTGGGTATATTGAGAATCGTAGTGTGTTGGGTGTGATGTCAAGACAGAAGTGTCACTCCAGTCATATGGAGATAATGGTCACGTAGGATACGGGACTGGTTCTCTTAAATACTGCAGCTATCGGGATAAAATGACAAGGTCAGGTTTATCCGATTATAGAGACTAGTCACCAGACATCCGACATGTGCTTCGTACGGGGCATACACAATTCCAGCCCCAGGCCTAGCACGTGATCATTCGATACTGGACAGAAATACTCAATACTACGTATACTACGCCTGATATAGATCCTTTATTCCTGTAAGGATATTTCCGGAGAATTGGGAAGGCATGTCGCTTTCCAAGAGGCCAACCTTGTCTTGTAAATCGGTATAAACGTAGTACGAGGTACTTACGTGTTCGGATAGTCCGACGACCGAATTTACTGCCAACATATCCGGGGATCTCATGGGTCGCTTCCCGAAGATTCACCGATGACGTATGACTCACACTCTAAATTAATCTGGGATTAATTAGAAGAGAGAGAAAATTAATCTGGGATTAATTGATGAGATATTTTATCTGGGATAAAATATTAATTAAAGAGAGATAACGATTAATTTGGAATTAATCGAGAAATTAATATATTTGATATATTAAATGAAATTAGATTTCGACGCGGAATTAAAATTAGATTTTAATTTAGAATGTATTAATTTAGAATTAATTCGTTAGCGACGTGAATAATGATTTCGCTAGGAGTAATCATTAATTACGACGCAACGGAAAATTTGTTAATTTGGAATTAGCGAACCCGAGCCCTAGATTATTTGCGAGCGCAATCACATTTCGAATTTGAGTGCGGCACGTAAGTCAAATCAAGCGTCAAATCGCTAGTCGCATCTAGCGTCACATCAAATGTCAAATCATGTCACTTTGAGTGATTTAACCATTGATTGATTGATGTGACTTGATGTGAGTTGATGTTGAGTGTTTGACACTCAAGTGTGATGGTTGATGTGAGTTGTTGGATTAATTAAAATCTATTTACATTATTTGATTTTGGTAATTGATTTTAATATTGGTTGGTGTATTAGATACACAATAATATTACAACACACACAAATCTCTCATCATTCTTCTTTCTTCTCTAAAAACACGCCCAAGGGGCTGTTTTTCCTCTCTTCTGCACACAGTTCACTGCCGTGAGTTTGGGAAGCAAGAGTTGGAAATTTGTGGCAAATTTCTTGAGTGCTAGCACACTTACGAGACATGCGAAGGTGATAAGGAAGTCTACCCATGAGCCGGGAATCATTCGACGAAGCTTGGAGCTTGTTCGAGGAGCTCAAAAATAGAAAATGGAGAAGCAGCTCACTGCTCACTGCCGTGCACTGTCAAGGAGCAGAAATTAATTTTTGTTGCTTGCCGCGTCACTCAACCGCTCGATGTAAGTATTCCGCAACTTCTCGATTGTTATTCACACATGTTTCATGCTTATTATTGATCTTGGGACCTTAATAGAAACCAACAATGGCATCTATAGCAAGGTTTGAGCATGAAAAGTTTAGGGCTTAAAATTTGGGTAATTTGTATTTGAGCATGATTTGAATGAATTGGATGTTTGAGTATGCTTAATACATGTTTAATTGAATATTGATTGGATCAATTTCATGAATTTGTGTTTGGAACATTTTTCCCCAAATGCTTGTGTTGGCCGAATGGTGACATAGCCCTAATGTCTTGGATTTTTTGATTTTGATTCATTGGATGAGTTAGAATCATTTGGGATATTGATTTAATGTTGATTCGGATTTAATTGATTGAATTTGAATTGAACATAAATTCCCCTCCAAAGCCGAGAGTTATAACATATATATTGGGTTTGATTTTAATCAAAATGTGTTGGACATGTGATGATGTAGATGACCATGATTAATGGGGCTAATTGGTGTTTTGGAAATATTGAATTGGTTAATTAATTGTGTTATACCTTTTAGTTTAATTAACATTAAATTTGGAATTTTTGTGTTTGGTTAAATGGGCTTAAAATTGGATTTGGGCTTTAATGTTGTAATTGGGCATGTTGGGCTTTGTTGTACAAAGTTGGGTTTAGGCAAAATTGGTTGGATCCAATTGGGCCCAAAACCACTTCCATAAAGCCCAAATGCGACTTAATGAACCTTTAAAGTTTAATTGGGCCTAATGGGCCAAGATTGATTTCTAGGCTTATGGGGTAACTCCCGGATTGGATTTTGGTTATTCGGCTTGACCCGAGTTGACCAAAAGTCCACGTCTCAAGAAATTAATTAAAAGCCCATTGGACTTTAATTAAATTGACGTTGGACGTTAATCGGGCTTTGAGACCCGTAACGATTAAATTTGGAATTTAAGTCGTAAAAGTTCATTAATAAAGTGTAATATTTAATTTGGAATTAAATAGCGAATTAGAATTGAATGCATATTAAATTGGATTTAATGATGTAGTTTAATTTAATTCGAGAATTCGTACTTAAGTACTTATTCGCAAAACGAGTTTGACTCGAGCAAAAATCAAATCGTTGTTTGAACATTGGATGATCACTAATTATCAGATTAATAATTTGATTAGATTGATTGATAACATGCTTGTGTGAATACATGGTTGCGATGCATGAATAATGTATATCGGATGGATATTAGATGGGTGGGACAATTTTAGAAATTGTTGTAATAAATTTGATTTATTAATTGGACCTGCGTGTCCAGCCTTATACCTCCATATTCTTTGTATTCTCTTCTCACCTATTCCCCTCAATGTAAATGAGGTTTCTTTAGAAGTGTAGTGTAACGGGTAGAAGTAAATACTTGTGCTAGCTGGAGAGAGAAAGGGAGAGATTTGATCTAGGATCAATGTGTAAAGTATCCATCCGCATATCATTATTATTTTTTATATGCGATTTATTATGAGTTTAGAATGCATGTGTAAGGGTGTATGATGATGAGACCTTAACAAAGATAATAAATTGGTTGCCAATTGGCACTCGAAAAACCCTCGCAAAATATTAAGCGTCTTTCCTTCCATTGAGTGATTCTAACTCAAGATCCGAGACTGGCATTGGCTTGTTGGCCAAAGTCAAGGCCTTTGTCCATCGAGGATGTGTTTGAATCTTGAGAGCTTTGTTCCATGTCAGTGTCTTGTCCAAGTTGTGGTTTGTTGGCCAAAGTCAAGACCACTTCTTGTCCATCGACATTGATTACGAAGCTTTCCATGGTCAATGGGTCGCACTTAACTGGGATCACTAAGTTTGTTGTGCCAAGCCAATGCTTGTTGATTCAGAGGAAAAAGGTTAGGTAATACATTGGATGTATTGGCATATATAAGATATATGTTTCGGACTTGGATGTCCCCCTACCGGATCTAGGAATTGGATTAGATCCAATTGATCTTAGAGATCTACCTAGTTAATTATCATACAATTTGTTGGCCAAAGTCAAGATTGTGTGATATTTAACGGGATCCTAGCCCACTAGGAAACGCGGTTTCCCGAGTACTCGACAGAGGGTTAGAAGCTCGCCGAAAAATAGTGGGAGGCAAGAATTGAATTTGCAATACTCGTTCAATTACTCGCCATACGCGCTCAAACAAATATTATTTCGTCAAAGAAATTAAATGTTAGTTGGACTAATATTTAATGTTGTTTTAATTAATAGTTGGACTATATATTCAAATAATTCATTTATAGTTGATATTATAATTGGATTATAGTAATCAATATAATTGATTTTAATCTATTAAATTATAATTGATTAAATAGTTGGACTTTTGTAATCATTATAATAAATAGTACCTAAATCGTTGATTAAATAGTTGGACTATTAAAATCAAGATTAAATTGAAAGATTGACATTTAAAACATAATCCTAGGGAAAATGTATTTAAATGGTTTAATTTTCAAAATTGGGAATAAATTTCAGGATGGTCCTGGAAAATAATAAGTTAATTTATTTGATAAAATAACATATTAGGCCTAAGCCCAGCGTTAAGCAAATAGTAGAGCATAATCTTTGGAAGATTATGTGATGATAACTTTAGTGCTTAATCCATTATACTTACCGCAGTAGACTCCTTAATTTCTGAATCAGAACTAAGAATTAGATTCTTAAAGTATGATACTGAAATTGAAGGATCTTAATAAATCTATATTTAGATTTTAGAAGTACTAAAATTGCAATAGTAAACTCTTGGAGAGTTAATGACTATTCTCTAGGAGATAAAGTCAAAGTTTGCATTTAGGCAAGTAGCGCAAGGCGCACCTTACTTCGATATTCTAGAAGGCCAAGGCTTGGCCAAAGGCTTCTGGAGTGTTGAAACTGGCAAAGGAAAAATCATTATAGTCTTCTGGGAAGATAAAAGACATATCCTACAATGTCAGCCTAAATTGTGGCAAACCGGATCGCGGAAGCGTGACTGCCGTTTGGACAAAGCAGACATGAAGGAATTGAAGAACGAGCAAGGCTCTGACTTCAAATATGTTCATGACTAGTATTAAAATTGGATTTTAGATACTTAGTGTGGTACATAAAATATATATATATATATATTGATGTTCAGAATCTGTTTTGAACAGGATAATGTCATCAATTGAGATTAATCTGCAATTTGGAAACGGGACGAAAGTCGCTGTTTTAACCGTAGATACCTAATTTAGGAACTACCTTCGGGTATGTACTTAAATTAGAAACTGTTATAATGTAACTAGTTTGACTAGATACATTATCTCTATATCAGTGTTTAACCCGCTGCGAGTGAACCTTTATATTCTAGAACACTAAAGTGTTTTTATTATATAAAGATGATATTGAGATAAACACATTAGATGTGAATAACAGAATTTATATTTTGAATATAAATAAATCTCAAATATATAACACGACAAATAAATAGCTCAAAACTGATTTGATCAGATGAAACTTAATTGTGGCATTGTTGTCTAGGACACAATTAAACAAGACTCGTATATCCACACTTTTGAAGAGTGGGTACTCGGACTAATTTGATTCCAATCAAATAAAGTTTACGAATCTAGTTTATTGGGCAAAGTGCCTAAAACACTATTTACTTGGTAAAAGTGCAAATGCCACAGATCTGTAAGCCATAGTTCATAGTGAAGTAAGTGGGCCCATGTCTAGCTAGGCTAGATGTGGATATGAATATTTCGTGACCTTTACGGATGTGGCATCGCGTTATGGTTATGTGTTTCTTTTGAAACACAAATCGGAAACTTTTAAAGTTTCGACACGGAGTAGACAAACAGATCGGCTATAGTATTATATCGTCACGGTAAGACCGTAATGAAAATACTTAAGTAATAAGTTTCTAATATACTTGAAAGAGTATAGTATTCTTTCAATGAGGACTCCTCTCGGAACACGTCACTTTGACGGTGTGTCCGAACAGAGTAATTGAATTTTGTTGGACATGATAAGGTTAATCGTGAGTCGCTCTGAGCTACCATTTCCTTCAACGGATAAGCACAAACAGTGCAGAACTTATTTAGAATAAGGTTCCATAAAAATCTGTTTGACATATATCATATTAGATTTGAACGGGAAAGAAACCGGGTTTCACATTCTTGATCATTTGGGTATGCTAGGCATATGTTTGGATGATACCAAACTAAAAACCAAATTGAATAAGTGCCAATTGTAGGTTATCCTAGGGATACCATAAGTATTGTACTTATACAACTCACGAGAGAACAATTAGATTGTTGCTCACCATGTGGTTTTTCTAATAGGAATACCGATATGCAGTGGTAAGTGGGAGGATAGTAAAACTCGATGAAAATCGGAGTAATACTGTCCAAGGCATCGATTCCTAATGGAAAACAAATAGTTCATCAAGGATGAAACTATACCATTAATCTTCGAATAAATAAGAACCACGTATGTCGGAGAGAGTCAGAAAACAACCTGGGGTATGTGTTTCTGATCTCACCTCGTAAAGATGTCTATCTTTTGAGGTATACCAACTGACTACGTATGAGGAAGTGATACAAGGTATCGACTCCATATTATGACAAAGTGTCATGAATCCGAAATGGATTCCATGTATATCAACAAGTTTGGATACTAGTTGATGTACCACAAGGCATTGTGCCTGTTGGTATTGTATAAGTCTTCAAGGAAGACATACATGGATGGCAACATACCAACGTCTAAAGCTAGGCTTTTAGCCGAAAGGTATCGTTATCAACATTATGTTGATTACGATTCAACCTTTTACCTGTTGCCACGGTAAAACCATTTGGATAATGCTTGCTAAAGTTGTGTATTTAATTTATGAAATATGTCAGCTTAACGGGAAAATCGCTTTCCTGAAAAGGAAACCTTTTGGAGGATGTTTACAACATCCTGGCGGTTTTGTCGTACCAAAACTAGCAAACCAGGTTTGCGAGTTATTCGATCCATGTTTGGATTGAAGCAATCATTAGATTCTTGGAATTATCGTTTTGATGTAATCATAATGGTTTATGATTTAATTCAAAACGAAATGATTCTTGTGTATATAAGAGGGTTAGTGGGAGCGCACTAACAGTGGCTGTCCTATACAATAATGATTATATGTCATTTCTTGGAAATGATATTCCCATAATAATAATTGGTGAAAGCTTGGCTTTCGAGAAAACTCTCCGAGAAACCGTACATTGAAAAATGTACGTGACCTGGTGTCTCATACGCTTTGAGCATATGGATTCACAAACAGGCCAATCCAAGTGATAGTCACTAGATTGATGTTAAGAACATCTGTTAGTATCTTAGAGATCTAAGGATGCTATCTTAATCTGTGGAGAAGGAGAACTTGAAGTGACTGAGATCACTATAGCAAGCTTCCTAAACCGATAAAATGACTATAAGTCGCAAACGGTACTACAAAGTTTGAATAACGGTATAGTGAGCTGGAAATCTTCCAAGCAAGATACTGTTACCGTATAAACAACAAATGCGGGTTAATTGCTGCAGCTGAGGTGGAAATAGAAGCCTTCTAGGTCGATAACCAAATCTAATTAGATTAGAAATAATTCTGTTAGCAGCTGAGCTAGGCTTGAGCACAGGCTAAAGAATTAATGGTCTCATCAACGATCCAGATATATACTTCGATATTCATCTGATTCGTTCGGATCATACATTGTGGCGATGTGATGATCGTATAAATCGCATCAGACGATAATTATGCAAATCCACTGACGAAAGCATTTTCTCAGTAATTTGAGCCAACTGTACATAGTTCGGGTGTCAAGCACTCGAGTGACTGGCTATAGGCTAAGTAGGAGATTGTTGGACAATTATGACCCATAGCGTCACTATTTGTACAGATCATGGTGTTGTTGTAGAAATTAACTATGTGACAAAGGAGATTGCACTGTTGTTATTTATGATTAGATCACCTAGATATATACATGATGAGAGGTCCCTATGATTTGTTCCTGGACCCGATGAGAATGATATGAAACAGTATCAGTCCACAAAGGATAAATCATTAAATATCCCTAGTCAGAGTATTATCGAGATTGGACATCGATAAATACGTAAAAGACTAGTATTACACTTGTGCGCGTTTGTGAGGGCACAACGGCATAGTTCTCATATATTTGGGTATAAGATACTCATGCAAGTGTAGTAGGAGGTTGTGTTTCACCGATGGTACGGGAAACAGCTTCGCTCTGGATAGACCCCCAGCGGAATCCCATTGGTAGTATGACTATGTGTCTATGGGAGTCTGCAATCAGGGTAGGTGTATTTGGTCTTAACTTGAGACTTGCACCGCTAATACATACGACAATCAATATACTTTAGTTCAGGTCGTCCAGGGCTTTAACCGGTTCTGTGTACGCCGATACTGGGTATATTGGGAATCGTAGTGTGTTGGGTGTGATGTCAAGATGGAAGTATCACTCCAGTCATAGTGGAGATGATGGTCACGTAGGATACAGAACTCGTTCTCTTAAATGCTCGAGCTATCAGGATATTATTACTAGGTCATGTATATCCGATTGTAGAGACTAGTTACCAGACATCCGATATGTGCTTCGTACGGGGCAGACACAATTCCAGCCCCAGGCCTTGCACGTGACAATCCGATACTGGACAGAAATACGCAATACTTCGGTATACTACGCTTGATATAGATCACATATCCATATAAGGATATTTCCGGAGAATTGGGTAGGCATGGCGCTTTGCTAGAAGCCAACCTTGTCTTGTAAATCGGCATAAACGTAGTACGAGGTACTTACGTGTTCGGATAGTCCGATGACCGCATTTACTGCCAACATATCCGGGGATCTCATGGGTCGCTTCCCAAAGATTCACCGATGACGTATGACTCACACTTTAATTAATCTGGGATTAATTAGAAGAGAGAGAAAATTAATCTGGGATTAATTACGAGATATTTTATCTGGGATAAAATATTAATTAAAGAGAGAGAACGATTAATTTGGAATTAATCGATGAAATAAATATTCGATATATTATACGAAATTGGATTTCGACGCGGAATTAAAATTAGATTTTAATTCGGGCGAACGAATTAATTTAGAATTAATTCGTTAGTGACGTGAATAGTGATTTCGCTAGGCGTAATCATTTAATTATGACGCGATGGAAAATTCGTTAATTCGGAATTAGCGAACCCGAGCCCGAGAGTGGTTGCGAGCGCATTCGCATTTCGAATTCGAGTGCGGCACGCAAGTCACATCAAGCGTCAAATCGCTTGTCGCATCAATTGTCAAATCACATGTCACTTTGAGTGATGTGACATGACATGTTGTCACTTTAATAAAGTGACTTGATGTGAAAAGTAAAAGTGATGGGTAAAAGGTGAAAAGCATTTATTGATTTTTTGCTTTTTGACTTTTTGGAATAAAGAAAATGTTTGATATATATATTTATTTGTTTTTGGAAAATAAATAAAAAGATATATATATTACTTTTTCTCTTCCCTCCTATATTTTTTCGTTTTCTCTCTCTTGGAAGCAAGGGTTCACGTTTTTGTGAACAAAATATTTCCCTCGATTTTTCTCTTCTTCCTCACACGGTTTGGAGCCGATTCTTCTCTCCATTTTCTGGTTTTGGCCGAATCAGTGAGAAGCAATGAAGAAGAAGAAGTGCTAGCAGACACCATGGGTCAATACAAGGTGATAGGGTAGTGAACACATGAGCATGGAAAGCTTGAAGCTTGGAGCTTCAATGGAGTCTTTCATGGCCGAATCTTAGAGACACAAAGACACTTAAAACCGACCAACCTACTGCTCTTGGAAGGCTTGGCCGAATGCTCCTTCATGGTGGGAGAGGCTTGTTTTGTTTGATGCATCAAATCCATTCAATGTGAGTATGTATTCCGCCTTATTCCTTTGATGTATTCATGCGAATTTTATGCTTGATTTGTTGATCTTGGGACCTATTATAGAAACTCAACAATGGTATCTTGAGCTATTATCAAGCATGAAACTTTTAGGGTTTGAAATTGGGGATAATCAATTGAAGCGTGATTTGGTTAAATTGGATGATTAAGTATGCTTGTATGTTGATGAATTGAAGTTGTGCATAATCAATTTCATGAAATTGGATTGGATTCAATTTTCCCCAAATTTTGGGCATGAAAAATTGGGTAAAATCAATTGAAGCATGATTTGGTTGAATTGATTGATTATGTATGCTTAAATATTGTTGAATTAATGATTGATTAGATCAATTTGAAGAAATTGTGTTTGGAACAAATTTCCCCAATTTTTTGTGGGCCTAAAGTGACAAATTTGGGTAAACTTGATTTTGAGCATATTTTGTGAAATTGGATGAATGGAATGCTTAAAGTATGTTTAATTTAAGATTGATTGGATCAATTGTTGAAATTGTGTTTGGAACAAATTTCCCCAAATTGCTTATGTTGGCCGAAATTAAAGAACCCTAAATTTCTTGATGATTTTGTTTGTTTGATCATTGGATGACTTAAAACAAGTGGGTAATGTTGTTTTGAAGTTTAATTGGATTGAATTTTGATTTGGAACATTTTTCCCAAATTAAAGTAGGCTTGGCCGAATTCAATTGGATATGAAATTCATTGTGTTTTTTGTATTTTGATTCATTGGATGAGTTTAATTGATTTGGGAAATGATGATTGTGGATTCAATTTGATTGAAACCGAATCGGATTGAAAAACCCCTAATTACCGAGACTTTAAGCATGTAAATTGGGTTTGATTTTGATAGAATTGTGTTGGACACTATTTGTTATTAAAGTGCATGATTAATTAGGCTAATTGATGTTTTAGGAATGTTAATTGGGTGATTAATTGTGTATTACACTTAGGTTAATTAATTATGGAATTTGAATTTTATAAGTTAATTAATTGGGCTTATTTTGGAAATTGGGCCTTATAGGTTGTAATTGGGCTTTTGGGCTTGGTTGTACCAAGTTAGGTTTAGGTCAATTTGGTTGGATCCAATTGAGCCCAAAACCGCATCCAAAAAGTCCAATTATGACTTAATGGACCTTAATTATTTAATTGGGCCTAATGGGCCAAAATTAATTTAAAGGCTTATGGGGTAACTCCCGGATTGGATTTTGGTTATTCGGTTTGACCCGAGTTGACCAAAAGTCCACGCCTTATAGAAATTAATTAAAAGCCCATTGGACTTTAATTAAATAAACATTAGATGTTAATTGGGCTTTGAGACCCAAAACGATTAAATTTGAAATTTAAGTCGTAAAAGGTTTATTAATAAAAGTGTAATTTTTAATTTGGAATTAAATAGTGAATTAGAATTAAATGCGTATTAAATTGGATTTAATAATGTAGTTTAATTTAATTCAAGAATTCGTACTTTGAGTACTTATTCGCAAAACGAGTTTGACTCGAGCAAAAATCAAATCGTTGTTTGAACATTGGATGATCACTAATTATCAGATTAATTAATTGGATTAGATTGATTGATAACATGCTTGTATGAATACATGGTTGCGTTGCATGAATAATGTATATCGGATGGATATTAGTCGGGTGAGACAATTTTGGAAATTGTAATAAATTTGATTTATTAATTGGACCTGCGTGTCCAGCCTTATCACCTCTACACTCTTTGTATTCTCTTCTCACCTATTCCCCTCAATGTAAATGAGGTTTCTTTAGAAGTGTAGTGTAACGGGTAGAAGTAAATACATGTGCTAGCTTTGGAGAGAGAAAATGAGAGATTTGATCTAGGATCAATGTAAAGTATCCATCCGCATATCATTATTATTTATTTTCATATGCGCTTTATTATGTGTTTAGAATGCATGTTTAAGGGTGTATGATGATGAGACCTTAACAAAGATAATAAATTGGTTGCCAATTTGCACGCGAAAAACCCTCGCCCAATATTAAGCGTCTTTCCTTCCATTGAGTGATTCTCACTCAAGATCCGAGACTGGCATTGGGTTGTTGGCCAAAGTCAAGCCCTTTGTCCGTCGAAGATGTGTTTGAATCACGAGCTTTGTTCCATATTGGTGTCATGTCCAAGTTGTGGTTTGTTGGCCAAAGTCAAGACCACTTCTTGTCCATCGACATTGATTACGAAGCTTTCCATGGTCAATGGGTCGCGCTTGACTGGGATCACTAAGTTTGTTGTGCCAAAGCCAAGGCTTAGTTGATTCAGAGGAAATAGGTTAGGTAATACATTGGATGTATTGCATATATAAGATATATGTTTCGGACTTGGATGTCCCCCTACCGGATCTAGGATTGGATTGGATCCAATTGATCTTAGAGATCTACCTAGTTAATTATCATACAATTTGTTGGCCAAAGTCAAGATTGTGTGATATTTAACGGGATCCTAGCCCACTAGGAAACGCGGTTTCCCGAGTACTCGACAGAGGGTTAGAGGCTCGCCGAAAAATAGTGGGAGGCAAGAATTGAATTTGCAATATTCGTTCAATTACTCGCCGTACGCGCTCATTCAAATTATTTCGTCGTTAGATTAAATGTTAGTTGGACTAATATTTAAATTGTTGTTTTAATTAACAGTTGGACTGTATTATAGTTGATTATATATAATTGGATTATATTAATCAATATATTTGAATTAATTAATTTCAGTTTACAGTTGATTTTATAATTGGATTATAGTAATCAATGTAATTGAGGTTAATTAATTTAGATTATATTTGATTATATAGTTGGACTATTATAATCATTATAATAAATAGTACCACAAATCGTTGATTAAATAGTTGGACTATTAGAATCAAAAATAAATGAAAATTAGTGTTTAAGACATAATCCTGGAGAGAAAATGTATTTAAACGACTTAATTTTCAAATTGGGAATAAATTTCAGAATGGTCCTGGAAAAATAATAAGTTATTTTATATGATAAAATAATATATTAGCCTAAGCTTGGAGTTAAGCAAATAAGTGGAACATAATATTTGGAATATTCATGTAATGAATACTTTAGTGCTTAATCCGTAATACTTGTCATATAGACTCCTTAATTTCTTTATCAGAACTAAGGATTAGATTCTTAAAGTATGATATTGAAATTGAAGGATATTCAATAGATTAGATCTTATAAGTACTTTTAAAATTGCAATAAATAATTCTTGGAGAATTAATGACTATTCTCAAGGAGACAAAGTCAAAGTTTGCAATTAGGCAAGTAGTGCAAGGCACACCTTACTTCAATATTCTAGAAACCCGAGGCTTGGCCAAAGGCGATCGGAATATTGAAAATGACAAAAGGCAAAATCATTATATCTTCTAGGAAGATAAAAGGTCATATCCCAAGAAGGAATTGAAGACGAGCAAGGCTCTGACTTCAAAAATGATTGTCATAATTATGTTCACAACTAGTATTAAAATTAGATTTTAGATACTTAGAGTGGTACATAAAATAAATATATTGACGTTCAGAATCTGTTTTGAACATGATACTGACATCATTAGAGATTTATCTGCGAATTGAAAACATGACGAAAGTCGATGTTTTAACCGTAGATACCTAAGTTTAGGAACTACCCTTAGGTTTGTACCTAAATTTGGAAATTGTTATAATGTAACTAGTTTGACTAGAAACATTATCTTCATATCGCGTATAACCCGTTGCGGGTGTACCTTTATATTCTAGAACACTAAAGTGTTTCATTATATAAAGATGATATTGAGATAAAAACATTAGATGTGAATAACATAATTTATATTTTGAATATAAATAAAATCTCAAATATATAACATGACAATTAAATAGCTCAAATTGATTTGATCAATTGAGAAACTTAATTGTGGCATAGTTGTCAGGGACACTATTAAACAAGACTCGTATATCCGCACTTTTGAAGAGCGGGTACCAGGACTAATTTGATTATATTCAAATAAAGTCTACGAATCTAGTTTATTGGGCAAAGCGCCTAAAACACTATTTACTTGGTAAAAGTGTAAGTGCCACCGACCTGCTAGCCCTACTTCATAGTGAAGTAAGTGGGCCCATGTCTAGTTAGGCTAGATATGGATATGAATATTTCGTGACCTTTACGGATGTGGCATCGCGTTATGGTTATGTGTTTCTAATGAAACACAAATCGGAAACTTTCAAGTTTCGACACGAAATACACAAACAGATCGGCTAAAGTATTAAGTCGTTACGGTAAGACCGTAATGGAAAATACTTAACCAATAAGTTTCTAGTATACTTGAAAGATTATAACATTCTTTCAATGAGGACTCCTTCCGGAACACGTCAGTTTGACGGTGTGTCCGAATAGATTAACCGAATTTTGTTAGACATGATAAGGTTAATCACGAGTCGCTCTGAGCTACCATTTCCTTCAACGGATAAGCTTTAAACCCAAATAGGATAAGTGCCAATTGTAGGTCATCCTAGGGATACCATAAGTATTGTACTATACTCCTCACATGAGAACAGTTAGATGTTGCTCACCATGCGGTTTTCCTAAGAGGAATACCGATATGCAGTGGTAAGTGGGAGGATAGTATAACTCGATGAAAATCGGAGTGATACTATTCAAGGCACTGAATCCTAATGGAACACAAATGGTTCATCAAGGATGAAACTATTACTATTAATCTTCGAATACACAAGAACCGCGTAAGTCGGAGAGAGTCAGAAAACAACCTGAGGTATGGGTTTCTGATCTAACCTCATAAAGATGTGAATCTTATTGAGGAATACCAACTGACTACGTATAAGGAAGTGATACAAGGTATCAACTCCCTAATTATGGCAAAGTGCCATATAATCTGAAATGGATTCCATGTATATCAACCAGTTTGGATACTAGTTGATGTACCACAAGGCATTGTGCCTAATGGTACTTAAAAGTCTTCTAGGAAGACATACATGGATGGCAACATACCAACGTATAAAGCAAGGCTTTAACGGAAAGGTATCGTTATCAACATTGTGTTGATTACGATTCACCCTTTTACCTGTTGCCACGGTAAATCCATTTGGATAATGCTTGTTATTCGATCCATGATGGATTGAAGCAAGCATTAGGTTCTTGAAATTATCGTTTTGATATAATCATAGTGGTGTACGATTTAATTCAAAACAAAAATATTCTTGTGTATATAAGGAGGTTAGTGGGAGCGCACTGACAGTGGTTATCCTATAAAATAATGATAATATGTCATTTCTTGGAAATGATATTCCCATAAAATAAAATATCGGCGAAAGCTTGGCTTTCGAAATACTCTCCGTGGAACTGTAAATTAAAAAAAAAATGTACAAGACCTGGTGTATCATACGCTTTGAGCATATGGATTCACAAACAGGCTAATCCGAGTGATAGTCACTGGATTGATGTTAAGAACATCCGTTAGTATCTTAAAGAACTAAGGATGCCATCTTAGTCTATGGAGAAAGAGAACTTGAAGTGACTGGAATCACTGTAGCAAGTTTCCTATAACCGATAAAGACGACTAACAGTCGCAAACGGTACTATACAGTTTGAATAACGGTACAGTGAGCGGGAAATCTTCCAAGCAAGATACTGTTACCGAATAAAAAAAAATGCGGGTTAATTGCAGCAGCTGAAGCAACAATTGAAGCCATCTGGGTCAATGACAAATCTAATTAGATTAGATATAGTTCTGTTAGCAGCTGAGCTAGGCGTCAGCACAGGCTAAAGAATTATTGGTCTCATCAACGATCCATATATATACTTCGATATTCATCTGATTCGTTCGGATCATACATCGTGGCGATGTGATGATCGAATAAATCGCATCAAACGATAATCATGGAAATCCGCAGACAAAAGCTTTTCTCAGCAGTTTGAGCCAACCGTACATAGTTCGGGTGTCAGAGACTCGAGTGACTGGCTATAGGCCAAGTGGGAGATTGTTGGACAATTATGACCCATATCGTCACTATTTTTACAGATCACAGTGTTGTTGTACAAATTAACTATGTGACAAAGGAGATTGCACTCTTATCATTTGTGATTAGATCACCTAGATATATAAATGATGAGAGGTCCCTATGATTTGTTCCTGGACCGAGAATGATATGAGACAGTATCAGTCCACGAAGGATAAATCATTAAATATCCATAGTCAGAGTATTATCGAGATTGAACATCGATAAATACGTAAAAGACTAGTATTACACTTGTGCGCGTTTGTGAGGGCACAACGGCATAGTTCTCATATATTTGGGTATATGATACTCATGCAAGTGTAGTAGGAGGTGGTGTTTCACCGATGGTACGGGAAACAGCTTCGCTCTGGATAGACCCCCCGCAGAATCCCATTGGTAGTATGACTATGTGTCTATGGGAGTCTGCAATCAGGGTAGGTGTATTTGGTCTTAACTTGAGACTTGCACCGCTAATACATACGATAATCAATATACTTTAGTTGAGGTCGTCCAGGGCTTTAACCGGTTCCGTGTACGCCGATACTGGGTATATTGGGAATCGTAGTGTGTTGGGTGTGATGTCAAGATGAAAGTATCACTCCAGTCATAGTGGAGATGATGGTCATGTAGGATACGGAACTCGTTCTCTTAAATGCTCGAGCTATCGGGATATTATGACTAGGTCATGTATATCCGATTGTAGAGACTAGTTACCAGACATCCGATATGTGCTTCGTACGGGGCAGACTTAATTCCAGCCCCAGGCCTTGCACGTGACAATCCGATACTGGACAGAAATACGCAATACTTCGGTATACTACGCTTGATATAGATCACATATTCCTATAAGGATTTTTCCGGAGAATTGGGTAGTCATGGCGCTTTGCTAGAAGCCAACCTCGTCTTGTAAATCGGCATAAACGTAGTACGAGGTACTTACGTGTTCGGATAGTCCGACGACCGCATTTACTGCCAACATATCCGGGGATCTCATGGGTCGCTTCCCAAAGATTCACCGATGACGTATGACTCGCACTTTAATTAATCTGGGATTAATTAGAAGAGAGAGAAAATTAATCTGGGATTAATTACATAGATATTTTATCTGGGATAAAATATTAATTAAAGAGAGAGAACGATTAATTTGGAATTAATCGATGAAATAATATATTCGATATATTATATGAAATTGGATTTCGACGCGGAATTAGAATTATATTTTAATTCGGGCGAACGAATTAATTTAGAATTAATTCGTTAGCGACGTGAATAGTGATTTCGCTAGGCGTAATCATTTAATTATGACGTGATGGAAATTCGTTAATTCGGAATTAGCGAACCCGAGCCCGAGAGTGGTTGCGAGCGCATTCACATTTCGAATTCGAGTGCGACACGCAAGTCACATCAAGCGTCAAATCGCTTGTCGCATCAATTGTCAAATCACATGTCACTTTGAGTGATGTGACATGACATGTTGTCACTTTAATAAAGTGACTTGATGTGAAAAGTAAAAGTGATGGGTAAAAGGTGAAAAGCATTTATTGATTTTTTGCTTTTTGACTTTTTGGAATAAATAAAATGTTTGATATATATATTTATTTGTTTTTGGAAAATAAATAAAAAGATATATGTATTACTTTTTCTCTTCCTTCCTATATTTTTTCGTTTTCTCTCTCCTGGAAGCAAGGGTTCACGTCTTTGTGAACAAAATATTTCCCTCTCATTTTTCTCTTCTTCCTCACACGGCTTGGAGCCGATTCTTCTCTCCATTTTCTGGTTTTGGCCGAATCAATGAGAAGCAATGAAGAAGAAGAAGTGCTAGCACACACCATGGGTCAATACAAGGTGATAGGGTAGTGAACACATGAGCATGGAAAGCTTGAAGCTTGGAGCTTCAATGGAGTCTTTCATGGCCGAATCTTAGAGACACAAAGACACTCAAAACCGACCAACCTACTGCTCTTGGAAGGCTTGCCGAATGCTCCTTCATGGTGGGAGAGGCTTGTTTTGTTTGATGCATCAAATCCATTCAATGTGAGTATGTATTCCGCCTTATTCCTTTGATGTATTCATGCGAATTTTATGCTTGATTTGTTGATCTTGGGACCTATTATAGAAACTCAACAATGAGACAGTATCAGTCCACGTAGGATAAATTATTAAATATCCATAGTCAGAGTATTATCGAGATTGGACATCGATAAATACGTAAAAGACTAGTATTACACTTGTGCGCGTTGTGAGGGCATAAAGACATAGTTCTCATATATTTGGGTATAAGATACTCATGCAAGTGTAATATGAGGTTGTGTTTCACCGATGGTACGGGAAACAGCTTCGCTCTGGATAGACACCCTCGGTATTCCATTGGTAGTATGACTATGTGTCTATGGAAGTCCGAAATCAGGGTAGGTGTATTTGGTCTTAACTTGAGACTTGCACCGCTAATACTTGCGACAATCAATATACTTTGGTTGCGGTCGTCCAGGGCTTTAACAGGTTCTGTGTACGCCAATGCTGGGTATATTGAGAATCGTAGTGTGTTGGGTGTGCTATCAAGACGGAAGTGTCACTCCAGTCATATGGAGATGATGGTCACGTAGGATACGTGACTGGTTCTCTTAAATGCTGCAGCTATCGGGATAAAATGACAAGGTCAGGTTTATCTGATTATAGAGACTAGTCACCAGACATCCGACATGTGCTTCGTACGGGGCAGACACAATTCCAACCCTAGGCCTAGCACGTGATCATTCGATACTGGACAGAAATACGCAATACTACGTATACTACGCCTGATATAGATCCTTTATTCCTGTAAGGATGTTTCCGGAGAATTGGGAAGACATGGCGCTTTGCTAGAGGCCAACCTTGTCTTGTAAATCAGTATAAACGTAGTACGAGGTACTTATGTGTTCGGATAGTCCGACGACCGAATTTACTGCCAACATATCAGGGGATCTCATGGGTCGCTTCTCGAAGATTCACCGATGACGTATGACTCGCACTCTAAATTAATCTGGGATTAATTAGAAGAGAGAAAATTAATCTGGGATTAATTGAGGAGATATTTTATCTGGGATAAAATATTAATTAAAGAGAGAGAACGATTAATTTGGAATTAATCGAGAAATTAATATATGTGATATATTAAATGAAATTAGATTTCGACGCGGAATTAAAATTAGATTTTAATTCGGGCGAACGAATTAATTTTGAATTAATTCGTTAGCGACGTGAATAGTGATTTCGCTAGGCGTAATCATTTAATTACGACGCAACGAAAAATTCATTAATTTGGAATTAGCGAACCCGAGCCCGAGATTATTTGCGAGCGCATTCGTATTTCGAATTCGAGTGCGGCACGTAAGTCAAATCAAGCGTCAAATCACTAGTCGCATCTAGCGTCACATCAAATGTCAAATCATGTCACTTTGAGTGATGTAACCATTGATTGATTGATGTGACTTGATGTGAGTTGATGTTTGAGTGTTTGACACTCAAGTGTGATGGTTGATGTGAGTTGTTGGATTAATTAAAATCTATTTACATTATTTGATTTTAGTAATTGATTTTAATATTGGTTGGTGTATTAGATACACAATAATATTTACAACACACACAAATCTCTCATCATTCTTCTTTCTTCTCTAAAAACACGCCCAAGGGGCTGTTTTTCCTCTCTTCTGCACACAGCTCACTGCCGTGAGTTTGGGAAGCAAGAGTTGGAAATTTATGGCAAATTTCTTGAGTGCTAGCACACTTACGAGATGTGCGAAGGTGATAGGGAAGTCTACCCATGAGCCGGGGATCGTTCGACGAAGCTTGGAGCTTGTTCGAGGAGCTCAAAAACAGAAAATGGAGGAGCAGCTCACTGCTCACTGCCGTGCACTGTCAAGGAGTAGAAATTAATTTTTTTTGCTTGCCGCGTTGCTCAACCGCTCGATGTAAGTATTCCGCAACTTCTCGATTGTTATTCACACATGTTTTCATGCTTATTATTGAACTTGGCACCTTAATAGAAGCGAACATTTCTTATAATATCCATTAAATAAATAAACTCATTTCAATCTACTAGATGATCATATATGGATTGATCTGAATCCTAAGTGTACTACGAACTCCATCATGGTAGGCTATGTCCTTTAATTTACAAAGGTGAGGTTGGTGTAGAAATCTCGAGCAATAGCTACGTACTTTGGGGGAATGGTTTGGTGTGTAGCTAAAGACATTTAACATTGATAGGGAGTTCATTTCTTATTGCGAGAAGTTGAGGAGTATTTTCCTTAAGGGTTGATTCAGTATTTGAACGATTAGAGCTCTCAAGTCTTTCTAGAAAGATTAACATTGATAATGATTATGAATAAATCGTTCATTAGAGAAATAATGATACTTAAGGTAAAAATAATTAGAGGGGGATAATAGACATTATGACCTGACTCTAATTATGAGATACTCGTGCAGGGTTAATCTTTTTGTAATAACTACATCAATGGACACCAATGTAGCTCATCTTATATTATTTATTTGCGTCAACAAGAGTGCAACTTCAGGTTTTTAGTGGAATAATATGAAGTTAATAATTCAAATATTTAATTAAGAGTTTAATTAATATGCCGGGAATATTGGAGCTTGTAACCATAGGTCCATTTGGTCCCCTTGCTAGCTTGATATATTACAGTAGATTAAATATAATAGGATATTTCAATTTTATACTCATATATATATATATATTAATAATAAATTTTGTCACACTTGAAACTAGATATTAATTGGAGGAAGAACGTCTACTGGGGATTAAACCGGGAAATGATGAATTAATAGTCCCGAGGTAGTGACTACAGAGAGGGCCCCGAGGATTCAAAAATCCAGGCCGGTGTCAATAATATTTACTAAGGAGGATGCTAAGCTTGTGAACTTCATGATATTGCATGACAATCAAGGCCAACATTGGGGTTCAGAGGTAGAGAGGATATATGTAGGAGTGTAGTGGACATCTTATCCAAAAAGGCATTGAGTGGGCTGAGGGTGGAGTTCACCACATTGATTAAGGATGTACCTCCAATGTACGGTTCGATGGATCATCCCATTTGGTGGGGTATAGCTAACAACGACCATTGGAATGAGCCCCTATAATCATATAATTATGATGGATTTCACCATGGTAGATTGCTTAAATAACTGCCAGGTGATTTTGGGAAGGCCCTTAATGATGAAATCAAGGGCAGCCATGTCAAGCTACTTCTTGAAGTTGAAATTCCTGATTTGGGAGATGGTCGAGGTGGTATGCGGTAGTCAGAATGTGGCAAGGAGTTTTTTTGTAGCCACATCCAAGAATACCCTATCTATTGATGATGTCATAGGGCAGAAGAGGAAGGAAAATGTAGAAGACTCAATTGAGGTGGTGTTTATCGATCCCCGACTCGAGGACACCACTCAGTATGCAAGAGCAGGAGAGAAGCTTGAATCAGTGGCCCTTTTTGGCTCGGATAAGATAGTCAAGGTCGGGGTTGGGTTAGAGTAGAATCTAAAGAGAAAGCTCATAAACTTACTAAGAGAGTATGCAGATGTCTTCACATGGAGCCATGAAGTTATGCTTGGGATAGATCCTCGAGTCATCAGTCACCACTTATCAATAAACATGGCTCCTAAAACAGTGAAGCATAAGATGAGGACTTTCTACCAAGAGAGGTACATGACTATTCACACGGAGGTAGACAAGTTGATGCAAGCCAAGTTCATCAGAGAAGTAAACTACTCGGAGTGGGTCTCAAGCATGGTCTTGGTGAAAAGGGCCAATGACAAATAGAGAATGTGTGTGAACTTATTTTATTTTAACAAAGCTTGCCCAAATGATAGCTTTCCGCTTCTTAAAGTGGATCACTTGGTGGATTTGACGGCCTGCCATGAGCTACTAAGCTTCATGGATGCATCATTGGGATATAATCATATTTAAATATTCCCCGAAGATAAAGAGAAGACGAAAATTATCACAGATTAGGGCTTTATTACTATAAGGTAATGTTTTTGGGTTAAAGAATACTAGAGAAACATATCAGAGGTTGGTGAATAAGGTCTTCGAGCCCCTCATTTGTAAGACAATGTCTATGATATGATAGCCATGTCCGTACATCCGAAGGATCACCTGGAAGACCTCCGGGAAACATTTGAACTTCTGAGGAAGTACGAGATGAGACTAAACCCAAATAAGTGTGCCGTCGGAGTATCCTGTGGAACATTTTAGGGTAAGGAGTCAAAACGATGGGCATCAAGGCTAATCCTCAGAAGATCAAGGATCCAATCCATTTGGCCTAAACCCAACTTGATAAAATCAAGCCCAATAAGCCCAATTACAACATTAAAGTCCAATTTCCAAAATTAGGCCCAATTAATTAAATATACAAAATCCAATTTCATATTCAATTAACCTAAAGTGTATTACATGATTAATCAACTAAATCAATATTTCTAAAACATCATATTAGTCCAATTAATCATGCTCATTATCATTATCATATGTCCAACACATAAATGAAAAATCAAACCCATTTACATGCTTCTTTAGTCTCGGCCAAGGAAGGATTTCACATCCGATTTGGTTTCAATCCAATCAAACCCACAATCGACATTAAATCAACATCCTAAATGATTTCATACACATCCAATGTTCATAAAATCAAAAATCCAAGACATTCAAGGGCATACTCCAATTCGGCCAACATGAGAATTTTGGGGATTTATGTTCAATTCAAAGTACAATCCAATTGACCATAAATTAACATCATCCTACATGATTCTAACTCATCCAATGAATCAAAACCAAAAATTCCAAGAATTAAAAATTTCCTTTAAATTCGGCCAACATCAATATTTTGGGGAAAATTATTCCAAATCAATTTTCATGAAATTGATCCAATCAAACTTCAATTCAACATCATTTAAACATGCTCAATCAAACAATTTAACTAAATCATGCTCAAAATCAATTTACCCAATTTTAAGCCCTAAACTTTTCATGCTTGAACCTATAGCTCTGATACCATTGTTGGTTATTATCTAGGTCCCAAGATCAAACAAGCAATGAAAATCATGTGTGAATACATCAACGGAGGTAGCGGAATACTCACATCGATCGGTTGAGTCGATTTGGAGACGAATGAAGCCACTTTGCTCACTGTTTCGGTGGCGCCACTGTAGCAGTCCACTGCTCTCACAAATCAGATTTTTAGCTGAGAAACGGAGCTCCTAGCTTCGTCAAACGGATCCCGGCTCATGGGTGAACCTCCCTACCACCTTTGCAAGTCTCGTAGTGTGCTAGCACTTGCGGTTTTTGCCACAAAAACCCAACTCTTGGCTTCCCTTTGCTCACGTTTTTGGCTTCAAAAACCAGTGAAAAATGCCCCTTGGGCGTGAGCTTGAAGGAGAGAATGAGAGAGAAAAATGTTGTTAAGTTATTACAAAAGTGGTATAACATTTGTTTATATATTTTCCAAAAAATAATAAATGTTTTTACCATTTAATTTGCTTTCAAAAAACAAATTAAATCAATTGTAATTACTTTGAGTGTTCCACACTCTAAAGTCAAAAGTCCATCTACTTTAACAAAGTGACATGTTGTTATTTCACATCACTCAAAGTGACAAGTGATTTGACGCTTGATGCGACTAATGATTTGACGCTTGATGTGACTTGCGTCGCCGCACTCGAATTCGAAATACGAATGCGCTCGCAATCACACTCGGGCTCGGGTTCGCTAATTCCAAATTAACGATTTTTCCGTCGCGTCGTAATTAAATGATTACGCCTAGCGAATTCACTATTCACGTCGCTAACGAATTAATTTTAAATTAATTCGTTCGCCCGAATTAAAATCTAATTTTAATTCCGCGTTGAAATCTAATTTCGTTTAATATATCGAATATATTAATTTACCGATTAATTCCAAATTAATCGTTATCTCTCTCTAGACGATATTTTATCCTAGTTAAAATATCTCCGTAATTAATCCTAGATTAATTTTCTCTCTCTTCTATATAATCCTAGATTATTTAAGAGTGCGAGTTATGCGTCATCGGTGGATTATCGGGAAGTGACCCATGAGATCCCCAGATATATTGGCAGTAAATACGGTCATCGGAGTATCCGAATCACGTATGTACCAAGTACTACGTTCTACCGATTTACGAGACAAGGTCGACTCCTAGCAAAGCACCAAGTCTTCCAAATTCTCCGGACATATCCATATAGAATATACAAGGATCTATATCAAGCGTAGTATACCATTGTATTGTGCATATCGGCCCAGTATCGGATAGTCACGTGCTAGGGCTGGGGCTGGATAAGTGTCTGCCCCGTCCGAAACACATATCGGATGTCTGGTAACATAGTCTCTATAATCGGATATTCATGACCTGGTCACAATATCCCGATTGGATGCGCATCACTCAAGAGCACTAGTACCGTATCCTGCGTGACATCATCTCCACTATGACTGAAGTGATACTTCCGTCTCGACATCACACCCAATACACTACGACTCTCTGATAAACCCAGAAGTGGTGTACGCAGAATCGGTTAAAGCCCTGTACCACCAAGACCAAAGTCTATCAATTATCGTAAGTATTAGCGATGTAAGTCTCAGGTTAAGACTATACACACCTACCTTGATTTCGGCCTCCCATAGACACATAGTCATAATACCAATGGGATTCCGAGGGGTCTATCCAGAGCGAAGCTGTTTCCCGTACTATCGGTGAAACACGACCTCCTATCGCACTTGCATAAGTATCCGATACTTATATATATGAGAACTATGCCGTTGTGCCCTCACAATGCACACAAGTGCAATACTAGCCTATTCTGCATTATCGATGTCCAGTCTCGATAATACTCCGGCTAGGGATATTTAATGATTAATCCTTCGGGGACTGATACTGTCTCATATCATTCTCAATCCAGGAACTATGGTGATCTAATCACATTTATATATCTATGGTGATCTAATCACAAATGATGAGAGTGCAATTTCCTTGTCACATAGTTAATTTGCTACAACAACACAATGATCTATGCAAATAGTGACGCTATGGGTCATTTTGTCCAACAATCTCCCATTTGGCACGTAGCGAGTCACTCAAGTGTCCCACACCCGAACTATGTACGGTTCGCTCAAATTGCTGAGGAAAGGTTTTCGTCAGCGGATTTGTTTGATAATCCTCTGACGCGATTTATACGATCATCACATCGCCACGATGTGTGATCCGAACGAATCAGATGATATAGAAGTATATATCTGGATCGTCGATGAGACCTTCAATTCCTTAGCCTGTGCTGACGCCTAGCTCAGCTGCTAACAGAACTATATCTAATCTAATTAGATTTATTTTCGATCCAAATGGCTTCTTTTGCTGCCACAGCTGCAGCAATAATCCGCATTTGTTGTTTATTCAGCAACAGTTATCTTGCTCGGAATATTTCCAGCTCACTGTCCCAGTGTTCAAACTTAATAGTACCGTATTATTTAATCGTTTGGAAACTTGCAGCAGTGATCCCAGTCACTTCAAGTTCTCCATCTCCATAGTTTAAGACAACATCTTTAGTTATCTAAGATACTAACAGATGTTCTTAATCTTCAATCCATTGACTATCACTTGGATTTATGCATGGCAACGGGCCGGGCTCGGGCCGGGCCCATCAAAGCCCGGCCCGGGCCCGTGCAGTCATCGGGCCGGGCCGGGTAGGCCCGGTCGGGCCCGGGCCGGGCTCGGGCCGGGCCCGGGCCTAATTTTTTTATTATAAATATATATATTTTAAGTCCGGATCCGATTTTTTTATTATAAAAAATTATAAATATAAAAAATTTATTATAAAAATATATATATTTTATAAATTAAAATATTTATTTATTTATTTTAAGTCCGGATTCGATTTTTTTATTACAAAAAATTATAAATATAAAAAATTTATTATAAAAATTTATATATTTTATAAATTAAAATATTTATTTATATATTTTAAGCCCGGGCCGGGCCGGGCCGGGCTTTTTACGTGAAGCCCGGCCCGGGCCCGTGTTACCCCGGGCCGGGCCAAAGCCCGCCCGGGCCGGGCCGGGCTTGCCGGGCCGGGCCGGGCTTCGGGCTTTTCTGCCATGCATACTTGGATTGACCTGATCGTGACTCCATATGCTCGAAGCGTATGAGACACCCTATCAAGTACATTTTAAATGTACAATTTCCCAGAGAGTGTTAACAACTCCAAATCTATCCCAGTAGATCTTTATTCCTCGAATAAAGGTTGTTACTCCCCAGAATTCTACGGAGAATTTCTATTGAAAGAATATCTATGAAAGCCAAGCTTTCACCAATTGCTTTATTGGGAATTTCATTGTCAGTGCGCTCTCCCACTAACCTCCTTATATACACAAGAATTATTTCATTTTGAGTCAAATCATAAACCATTATGATTATTTCAAAACGACAGTTCTAAGAACCTTATGCTTGCATTAATCCAAACATGGATCGAATAACCCGCAAACCTTGTTTGTCGGTTATACAAAATCGTCAGGATGTTGTAAACATCCTCCAAAAGGTTTCCTTTTCAGGAAAGCGATTTTGATCTATAACTGACACATTTCATAAATGAAATACGCAGTTATTAACAAGCATTTTCAAAATGGATTTACCATGGCAACAGGTAAAAGGTTGAACCGTTATTAACACAATGTTGATAACGATACCTTTCCGTAAAAAGCTCAGCTTTGTACGTTGGTATGTTGCCTTCCATGTATGTCTTCCTTGAAGACGTTAATGTACCAATAGGCACAATGCCTTGTGGTACAACAACTAGTATCCAAAATAGTTGTTATACATGGAATCCATTTCAGACTCATGGTACTTCGCCATAATAGAGAGTCGATACCTCGTATCACTTCCTTAAAACGTAGTCGGTGGATATACCTTCATAAGATTGACATCTTTATGAGGTTAGATCAGAAACCCATACCCTAGGTTGTTTTCTGACTCTATCCGATCTACTAGTTTCTTGTGTATTTGAAGATTAATGGTATAGATTCATCATAGATGAACTAATTGTGTTCCATTAAGGACTTCGTGCCTTGAACAGTATTACTCCGATTTTCATCGAGTTTCATCGATATCACTATCCTCCCACTGACCACTGCATATCGGTATTCCTCTCAGGAAAAACCGCATGGTGAGAAACAATTACATTGTTCTCATGTGAGATTTATAAGTACTATACTTAAGGTTTCCCTTAGGATAACCTATATTGGCACTTATCCAATTTGGGTCCTTAGTTTGGTATCATCCAAACGTTATGCCTGGCATACCCAAATTATCAGGAATGAGAAACCTCATTTCTTCCCTGTTCATATCCTACATGACATCTGTCAAATAGATTTATATGGAACCTTATTCTAAATAAGTTTTGCACTGTTAATACATATCCTATTGAAGGAAATAGTAGCTCAGAGCGACTCGTGATAAACCTTATCATGTCCAACAAAATTCGGTTTTTAGTTCGGACACACCGTCTAACTGACGTGTCTTAGGAGGAGTCCTCATATGAAAGAATACCGTACTCTTTCATGTACATATGAAACTTACTGCTTAAGTATTTTCCAATACGGTCTTATCGTGGCGGCATAATACTATAGCCGATCTGTTTATTTACTTCGTGTCGAAACTTTAAAGTTTCCAATTTGTGTTCTTCAAAAGAAACACATAACCATAACGTGATGCCACATCCGTTAAGGTCACGAAATATTCATGTTCACATCTAGCCTAGCTAGATATGGGCCCATTTACTTCACCATGAATAGGGCTAACAGATCGGTGGCCCTTTTACTATTACCAAGTAAATAGTATTTTAGGTACTTTACCTAATAAACTAGATTCGCAGACCTTATTTGAATAGTCAAATCAGTCCTAATACCCACTCTTCAAAAGTTTGGATATACGAGTCTCGTTTAATTGTGTCCTAGACAACAATGCCACAAATAAGTCTCTATTGATCAAATCAATTTGAGCTATTTATTTGTCATTTTTATATGTTTGAGATTTTATTATATTCAAAATATAAATTCTGTTATTCATATCTAATGTGTTTATCTCAGTATCATCTTTATATAATAAAACACTTTAGTGTTCTAGAATATAAAGGTTTATCCGCAACGGATTAAACACTGATATAGAGATAATGTCTCTAGTCAAACTAGTTACATTATAACAGTTCCTAATTTAAGTACATACCCAAAGGACACTGATATAGAGATAATGTCTCTAGTCAAACTAGTTACATTATAACAGTTCCTAATTTAAGTACATACCCAAAGGTAGTTCCTCAACTTAGGTATCTACGGTCGAAACAGCGACTTTCGTCCCGTTTCCGATTCGCAGAGAAATCTCGGCTTGAAGTCAGTATCCTGCTCATAGCGGATTCTGAACATCAATACATATATTTTATGTACCACACTAAGTATTTAAAATCCAATTTCAATACTAGTAGTGAACATAACTTTGACAAATATTTTAAAGTCAGAGCCTCGCCCTTTCTTTAATTCCTTCGTGTCTGCCATAACCAAATGTTAGTCACTTTGGGATATGTCAATTATCTTTTCAATATTTCACAAACCTTTGGGCAAGCCTTGGTTTTTAGAATATCGAAATGATGTGCACCTTGTGCAACATGCCCAATTGCAAACTTTGACTTTTCTCCACTAGAATAGTCAATTAATTCTCCAAGAATTATTAATTGCAATTTTAATACCTTTTAAATCTAAAGATAGATTTATTGTCAAGTATATTAAATTAAGCACTAAAGTCATCATCACATAAATCTTCCAAAGATTTTATGCTCTACTATTTGCTTAATTTTGGGCTTAGATATAACAAGTTATTTTATCCAATAAAGTAACCTATTATTAATTCCCAATGAAAATTAAATCATTTAAAACATTTAATCGAAGGATTATATAGTTTAAATATTCAACTTTTCAATTCTTTCTTGATTTCAATAGTCCAACTATTTAATCAATTTAATAAGGTACTATTCATTATAATGATTACAATAATCCAATTATTTAATCAACTATAATTTTAATTCAATTATATTGATTACTATAATCCAATTATAAAATCAACTATATATCGAATGAGTTTGTATATAGTCCAACTATATATATATTTAAAACAACTTAAAATATTAGTCCAACTAATACTTTTGATTAAGATGACGAGTAAAATATAGATGAGCGCGTTTAGCGAGTATTCGAACGAATGTTGCAAATTCAATACTTGCCTCCCACTATTTTTCGTCGAGCCTCTAACCCTCTGTCAAGTACTCGGGAAACCGTGTTTCCTAGTGGGCTAGGATCCCGTTAAATATCACACAATCTTGACTTTGGCCAACAAATTGTATGATAATTAACTAGGTAGATCTCGAAGATCAATTGGATCCCATCCAACTCCTAGATCCAGCAGGTGGACATCCAAGTCCCAAACATATATCTAATATATGCCTATATATCGAATATATACCCTAACCTTTTTCCTCTGAATCAACTAGGCCTTGGCTTTGGCACAACAAACCTAGTGATCCCAGTCAAGCGCGGACCCATTGACATGGAAGCTTCGTAATCAATGTCAATGGACAAGAAGTGGTCTTGACTTTGGCCAACAAACCACAACTTGGACACGACACCGATATGGAACAAAGCCTCGTGATTAAAACACATCTTCGACGGACAAGGGCTTGACTTTGGCCAACAACCCCTGCCAATCTCGGATCTTGAGCAAGAATCACTCAATGGAAGGAAAAAAACGCTTGATATTTAACGAGGGTTTTTCGCGTGCAAATTGGCTACCAATTTAATTATCTTTGTTAAGGTCTCATCATCATACACCCTTAAACATGCATTCTAAATACATAATAAAGCGAGTATGAAAATAAATAATAATGATATGCGGATGGATACTTTACATTGATCCTAGATCAAATCTCTCACTTTCTCACTCAAGCTAGCACTTGTATTACTTCTACCCGTCACACTACACTTTCTAAAGAAACCTCATTTACATGGAGGGGAATAGGTGAGAAGAGAATACAAAGAGAATGAAGGTGATAAGGCTGGACACGCAGGTCCAATTTAATAAATCGAATTTATTACAACAATTTCTAAAATTGCCCCACCCGACTAATATCCATCCGATATTCATTATTCATGCAACACAACCACGTATTCACACAAAAGCATGCTATCAATCAATCTAATCAAATTAATTAATCTGATAATTAAGTGATCATCCAATGTTCAAACAACGATTTGATTTTGTTCGAGTCAAACTCGTTTTTGCGAATAAGAACTCAAAGTACGATTTCATGAATTAAATTAAACTACATCATTAAATCTAATTTAACATGTATTTAATACTAATTCACTATTCAATTCCAAATTAAATATTACACTTTTATTTAATAAACCTTTTACGATTTAAATTCCAAATTTAATCGTAACGCGTCTCAAAGACCGATTAACGTCCAACGTCAATTCAATTAAAGTCCAATGGGCTTTTAATTGATTTCTTAAGGCGTGGACTTTTGGTCAACTCGGGTCAAACCGATAACCAAAGTCCAATCCGGGATTTACCCCATAAGCCCATAAATCAATCTTGGCCCATTAGGCCCAATTGAACTTTAAAGGTTCATTAAGTCGCATTCGGGCTTAACGGAAGTGGTTTTGGGCCCAATTGGATCCAATCCATTTGGCCTAAACCCAACTTGATAAAATCAAGCCCAATAAGCCCATTACAACATTAAAGTCCAATTTCCAAAATTAGGCCCAATTAATTAAATATACAAAATCCAATTTCATATTCAATTAACCTAAAGTGTATTACATGATTAATCAACTAAATCAATATTTCTAAAACATCATATTAGTCCAATTAATCATGCTCATTATCATTATCATATGTCTAACACATAAATGAAAAATCAAACCCATTTACATGCTTCTTTAGTCTCGGGCCAAGGAGGATTTCACATCCGATTTGGTTTCAATCCAATCAAACCCACAATCGACATTAAATCAACATCCTAAATGATTTCATACACATCCAATGTTCATAAAATCAAAAATCCAAGACATTCGGGCATACTCCAATTCGGCCAACATGAGAATTTTGGGGATTTATGTTCAATTCAAAGTACAATCCAATTGACCATAAATTAACATCATCCTACATGATTCTAACTCATCCAATGAATCAAAACCAAAAATTCCAAGAATTAAAAATTTCCTTTAAATTCGGCCAACATCAATATTTTGGGGAAAATTATTCCAAATCAATTTTCATGAAATTGATCCAATCAAACTTTATTCAACATCATTTAAACATGCTCAATCAAACAATTTAACTAAATCATGCTCAAATCAATTTACCCAATTTTAAGCCCTAAACTTTTCATGCTTGAACCTATAGCTCTGATACCATTGTTGGTTATTATCTAGGTCCCAAGATCAAACAAGCAATGAAAATCATGTGTGAATACATCAACGGAGGTAGCGGAATACTCACATCGATCGGTTGAGTCGATTTGGAGACGAATGAAGCCACTTTGCTCACTGTTTCGGTGGCGCCACTGCAGCATTCCACTGCTCTCACAAATCAGATTTTGAGCTGAGAAACGGAGCTCCTAGCTTCGTCAAACGGATCCCGGCTCATGGGTGAACCTCCCTACCACCTTCGCAAGTCTCGTAGTGTGCTAGCACTTGCGGTTTTGCCACAAAAACCCAACTCTTGGCTTCCCTTTGCTCACGTTTTTGGCTTCAAAACCAGTGAAAAATGCCCCTTGGACGTGAGCTTGAAGGAGAGAATGAGAGAGAAAAATGTTGTTAAGTTATACAAAAGTGGTATAACATTTGTTTATATATTTTCCAAAAATAATAAATGTTTTTACCATTTATATGCTTTCAAAAAACAAATTAAATCAATTGTAATGACTTTGAGTGTTCCACACTCTAAATTCAAAAGTCCATCACAAGTCCATCAAGTCACATCTACTTTAATAAAGTGACATGTTGTCATTCACATCACTCAAAGTGACAAGTGATTTGACGCTTGATGCGACTAATGATTTGACGCTTGATGTGACTTGCGTCGCCGCACTCGAATTTGAAATATGAATGCGCTCGCAATCACACTCGGGCTCGGGTTCGCTAATTCCAAATTAACGATTTTTCCGTCGCGTCGTAATTAAATGATTACGCCTAGTGAATTCACTATTCACGTCGCTAACGAATTAATTCTAAATTAATTCGTTCGCCCGAATTAAAATCTAATTTTAATTCCACGTGAAATCTAATTTCGTTTAATATATCGAATATATTAATTTACCGATTAATTCCAAATTAATCGTTATCTCTCTCTCTAGACGATATTTTATCCTAGATAAAATATCTCCGTAATTAATCCTAGATTAATTTTCTCTCTCTCTCTCTATATAATCAAAGATTATTTAAGAGTGCGAGTTATGCGTCATCGGTGGATTATCGGGAAGCGACACATGAGATCCCCGGATATTGGCAGTAAATACGGTCATCGGAGTATCTGAATCACGTATGTACCAAGTACTACGTTCTACCGATTTACGAGACAAGGTCGACTCCTAGCAAAGCACCAAGTCTTCCCAATTCTCTGGACATATCCATATAGAATATACAAGGATCTATATCAAGCGTAGTATACCAATTGTATTGTGCATATCGGCCCAGTATCGGATAGTCACGTGCTAGGGCTGGGGCTGGATAAGTGTCTGCCCCGTCCGAAACACATATCGGATGTCTGGTAACATAGTCTCTATAATCGGATATTCATGACCTGGTCACAATATCCCGATTGGATGCGCATCACTCAAGAGCACTAGTACCGTATCCTGCGTGACATCATCTCCACTATGACTGAAGTGATACTTTTGTCTCGACATCACACCCAATACACTACGACTCTCTGATAAACCCAGAAGTGGTGTACGCAGAACCGGTTAAAGCCCTGTACCACCAAGACCAAAGTCTATCGATTATCGTAAGTATTAGCGATGTAAGTCTCAGGTTAAGACTATACACACCTACCTTGATTTCGGCCTCCCACAGACACATAGTCATAATACCAATGGGATTCCGAGGGGTCTATCCAGAGCGAAGCTGTTTCCCGTACTATCGGTGAAACACGACCTCCTATCGCACTTGCATAAGTATCCGATACTTATATATATGAGAACTATGCCGTTGTGCCCTCACAATGCACACAAGTGCAATACTAGCCTATTCTGCATTATCGATGTCCAGTCTCGATAATACTCCGGCTAGGGATATTTAATGATTAATCCTTCGGGGACTGATACTGTCTCATATCATTCTCAATCCAGGAACTATGGATCTAATCACATTTATATATCTATGGTGATCTAATCACAAATGATGAGAGTGCAATTTCCTTGTCACATAGTTAATTTGCTACAACAACACAATGATCTGTGCAAATAGTGACGCTATGGGTCATTTTGTCCAACAATCTCCCATTTGGCACGTAGCGAGTCACTCAAGTGTCCCACACCCGAACTATGTACGGTTCGCTCAAATTGCTGAGGAAAGGTTTTCGTCAGCGGATTTGTTTGATAATCGTCTGACGCGGATTTATACGATCATCACATCGCCACGATGTGTGATCCGAACGAATCAGATGATATAGAAGTATATATCTGGATCGTTGATGAGACCTTCAATTCCTTAGCCTGTGCTGACGCCTAGCTCAGCTGCTAACAGAACTATATCTAATCTAATTAGATTTATTTTCGATCCAAATGGCTTCTTTTGCTGCCACAGCGCAGCAATAATCCGCATTTGTTGTTTATTCAGCAACAGTTATCTTGCTCGGAATATTTCCAGCCTCACTGTCCCAGTGTTCAAACTTAATAGTACCGTATATTTAAATCGTTTGGAAACTTGCAGCAGTGATCCCAGTCACTTCAAGTTCTCCATCTCCATAGTTTAAGACAACATCTTTAGTTCTCTAAGATACTAACAGATGTTCTTAATCTTCAATCCATTGACTATCACTTGGATTGACCTGATCGTGACTCCATATGCTCGAAGCGTATGAGACACCCTATCAAGTACATTTTAAATGTACAATTTCCCAGAGAGTGTTAACAACTCAAAATCTATCCCAGTAGATCTTTATTCCTCGAATAAAGGTTGTTACTCCCCAGAATTCTACGGAGAATTTCTATTGAAAGAATATCTTGAAAGCCAAGCTTTCACCCATTGCTTTATGGGAATTCATTGTCAGTGCGCTTCTCCCACTAACCTCCTTATATACACAAGAATTATTTCATTTTGAGTCAAATCATAAACATTATGATTATTTCAAACGACGTTCTAAGAACCTTATGCTTGCATTAATCCAAACATGGATCGAATAACCCGCAAACCTTGTTTGTCGGTTATACAAAATCGTCAGGATGTTGTAAACATCCTCCCAAAGGTTCCTTTTCAGGAAAGCGATTTTGATCTATAACTGACACATTTCATAAATGAAATACGCAGTTATTAACAAGCATTTTCAAAATGGATTTACCATGGCAACAGGTAAAAAGGTTGAACCGTTATTAACACAATGTTGATAACGATTACCTTTCCGTAAAAAGCTCAGCTTGTACGTTGGTATGTTGCCTTCCATGTATGTCTTCCTTGAAGACGTTTATGTACCAATATGGACAATGCCTTGTGGTACAAACAACTAGTATCCAAAATAGTTGTTATACATGGAATCCATTTCGGACTCATGGTACTTCGCCATAATAGAGAGTCGAGATACCTCGTCACTTCTTAAAACGTAGCGGTGGATATCCTTCATAAGATTGACATCTTTATGGGTTAGATCAGAAACCCATACCCTAGGTTGTTTTCTGACTCTATCCGATCTACTAGTTTCTTGTGTATTTGAAGATTAATGGTATAGATTCATCATAGATGACTATTGTGTGTCCCTTAAGGACTTCGTGCCTTGAACAGTTTACTCCGATTTTCATCGAGTATCACTATCCTCCCACTGACCACTGCATATCGGTATTCCTCTCAGGAAAAACCGCATGGTGAGCAACAATTACATTGTTCTCATGTGAGATTTATAAGTACTATACTTAAGGTTTCCCTTAGGATAACCTATATTGGCACTTATCCAATTTGGGTCCTTAGTTGGTATCATCCAAACGTTATGCCTGGCATACCCAAATTATCAGGAATGAGAAACCTCATTTCTCTCCCTGTTCATATCCTACATGACATCTGTCAAACAGATTTATATGGAACCTTATTCTAAATAAGTTTTGGCACTGTTAATACATATCTATTGAAGGAAATAGTAGCTCAGAGCGACTCGTGATAAACCTTATCATGTCCAACAAAATTCAGTTTTTAGTTCGGACACACCGTCTAACTGACGTGTCTCAGGGAGGAGTCCTCATATGAAAGATATACCGTACTCTTTCATGTACATATGAAACTTACTGCTTAAGTATTTTCCATACGGTCTTATCGTGGCGGCATAATACTATAGCCGATCTGTTTATTTACTCGTGTCGAAACTTTAAAGTTCCAATTTGTGTTCTTCAAAAAGAACATAACCATAACGTGATGCCACATCCGTTAAGGTCACGAAATATTCATGTTCACATCTAGCCTAGCTAGATATGGGCCCATTTACTTCACCATGAATAGGGCTAACAGATCGGTGGCCTTTTACTATTACCAAGTAAATAGTATTTTAGGTACTTTACCTAATAAACTAGATTCGCAGACCTTATTTGAATAGTCAAATCAGTCTAGTACCCACTCTTCAAAGTGTTGGATATACGAGTCTCGTTTTAATTGTGTCCTAGACAACAATGCACAAATAAGTCTCTATTGATCAAATCAATTTGAGCTATTTATTGTCATTTTTATATGTTTGAGATTTTATTATATTCAAAATATAAATTTGTTATTCATATCTAATGTGTTTATCTCAGTATCATCTTTATATAATAAAACACTTTAGTGTTCTAGAATATAAAGGTTTATCCGCAACGGATTAAACACTGATATAGGATAATGTCTCTAGTCAAACTAGTTACATTATAACAGTTCCTAATTTAAGTACATACCCAAAGGACACTGATATAGAGATAATGTCTCTAGTCAAACTAGTTACATTATAACAGTTCCTAATTTAAGTACATACCCAAAGGGTAGTTCCTCAACTTAGGTATCTACGGTCGAAACAGCGACTTTCGTCCCGTTTCCGATTCGCAGAGAAATCTCGGCTTGAAGTCAGTATCCTGCTCATAGCGGATTCTGAACATCAATACATATATTTTATGTACCACACTAAGTATTTAAAATCCAATTTCAATACTAGTAGTGAACATAACTTTGACAAATATTTTAAAGTCAGAGCCTCGCCCTTTCTTTAATTCCTTCGTGTCTGCCATAACCAAATGTTAGTCACTTTGGGATATGTCAATTATATTTTCAATATTTCACCAAACATTTGGGCAAGCCTTGGTTTTTAGAATATCGAAATGATGTGCACCTTGTGCAACATGCCCAATTGCCAATTTTGACTTTTCTCCACTAGAATAGTCAATAATTCTCCAAGAATTATTAATTGCAATTTTAATACCTTTTAAATCTAAAGATAGATTTATTGTCAAGTATATTAAATTAAGCACTAAAGTCATCATCACATAAATCTTCCAAAGATTTTATGCTCTACTATTTGCTTAATTTTGGGCTTAGATATAACAAGTTATTTTATCCAATAAAGTAACCTATTATTAATTCCCAAGAAAATTAAATCATTAAAACATTTAATCGAAGGATTATATAGTTTAAATATTCAACTTTTCAATTCTTTCTTGATTTCAATAGTCCAACTATTTAATCAATTTAATAAGGTACTATTCATTATAATGATTACAATAATCCAATTATTTAATCAACTATAATTTTAATTCAATTATATTGATTACTATAATCCAATTATAAAATCAACTATATATCGAATGAGTTTGTATATAGTCCAACTATATATATATTTAAAACAACTTAAAATATTAGTCCAACTAATACTTTTGATTAAGATGACGAGTAAGTAAAATATAGATGAGCGCGTTTAGCGAGTATTCGAACGAATGTTGCAAATTCAATACTTGCCTCCCACTATTTTTCGTCGAGCCTCTACCCTCTGTCAAGTACTCGGGAAACCGTGTTCCTAGTGGGCTAGGATCCCGTTAAATATCACACAATCTTGACTTTGGCCAACAAATTGTATGATAATTAACTAGGTAGATCTCGAAGATCAATTGGATCCCATCCAACTCCTAGATCCAGCAGGTGGACATCCAAGTCCCAAACATATATCTAATATATGCCTATATATCGAATATATACCCTAACCTTTTTCCTCTGAATCAACTAGGCCTTGGCTTTGGCACAACAAACCTAGTGATCCCAGTCAAGCGCGGACCCATTGACATGGAAGCTTCGTAATCAATGTCAATGGACAAGAAGTGGTCTTGACTTTGGCCAACAAACCACAACTTGGACACGACACCGATATGGAACAAAGCCTCGTGATTAAAACACATCTTCGACGGACAAGGGCTTGACTTTGGCCAACAACCCCTGCCAATCTCGGATCTTGAGCAAGAATCACTCAATGGAAGGAAAATAAACGCTTGATATTTAACGAGGGTTTTCGCGTGCAAATTGGCTACCAATTTAATTATCTTTGTTAAGGTCTCATCATCATACACCCTTAAACATGCATTCTAAATACATAATAAAGCGAGTATGAAAATAAATAATAATGATATTCGGATGGATACTTTACATTGATCCTAGATCAAATCTCTCACTTTCTCACTCAAGCTAGCACTTGTATTACTTCTACCCGTTACACTACACTTCTAAAGAAACCTCATTTACATGGAGGGGAATAGGTGAGAAGAGAATACAAAGAGAATGAGTGATAAGGCTGGACACGCAGGTCCAATTTAATAAATCGAATTTATTACAACAATTTCTAAAATTGCCCCACCCGACTAATATCCATCCGATATTCATTATTCATGCAACACAACCACGTATTCACACAAAAGCATGCTATCAATCAATCTAATCAAATTATTAATCTGATAATTAAGTGATCATCCAATGTTCAAACAACGATTTGATTTTGTTCGAGTCAAACTCGTTTTTGCGAATAAGAACTCAAAGTACGAATTCATGAATTAAATTAAACTACATCATTAAATCTAATTTAACATGTATTTAATACTAATTCACTATTCAATTCCAAATTAAATATTACACTTTTATTTAATAAACCTTTTACGATTTAAATTCCAAATTAATCGTAACGCGTCTCAAAGACCGATTAACGTCCAACGTCAATTCAATTAAAGTCCAATGGGCTTTTAATTGATTTCTTAAGCGTGGACTTTTGGTCAACTCGGGTCAAACCGATAACCAAAGTCCAATCCGGGATTTACCCCATAAGCCCATAAATCAATCTTGGCCCATTAGGCCCAATTGAACTTTAAAGGTTCATTAAGTCGCATTCGGGCTTAACGGAAGTGGTTTTGGGCCCAATTGGATCCAATCCATTTGGCCTAAACCCAACTTGATAAAATCAAGCCCAATAGCCCAATTACAACATTAAAGTCCAATTTCCAAAATTAGCCCAATTAATTAAATATACAAAATCCAATTTCATATTCAATTAACCTAAGTGTTATTACATGATTAATCAACTAAATCAATATTTCTAAAACATCATATTAGTCCAATTAATCATGCTCATTATCATTATCATATGTCTAACACATAAATGAAAAATCAAACCCATTTACATGCTTCTTTAGTCTCGGCCAAGGAAGGATTTCACATCCGATTTGGTTTCAATCCAATCAAACCCACAATCGACATTAAATCAACATCCTAAATGATTTCATACACATCCAATGTTCATAAAATCAAAAATCCAAGACATTCAAGGGCATACTCCAATTCGGCCAACATGAGAATTGGGATTGGGGATTTATGTTCAATTCAAAGTACAATCCAATTGACCATAAATTAACATCATCCTACATGATTCTAACTCATCCAATGAATCAAAACCAAAAATTCCAAGAATTAAAAATTTCCTTTAAATTCGGCCAACATCAATATTTTGGGGAAAATATTCCAAATCAATTTTCATGAAATTGATCCAATCAAACTTTAATTCAACATCATTTAACATGCTCAATCAAACAATTTAACTAAATCATGCTCAAAATCAATTTACCCAATTTTAAGCCCTAAACTTTTCATGCTTGAACCTATAGCTCTGATACCATTGTTGGTTATTATCTAGGTCCCAAGATCAAACAAGCAATGAAAATCATGTGTGAATACATCAACGGAGGTAGCGGAATACTCACATCGATCGGTTGAGTCGATTTGGAGACGAATGAAGCCACTTTGCTCACTGTTTCGGTGGCGCCACTGCAGCATTCCACTGCTCTCACAAATCAGATTTTGAGCTGAGAAACGGAGCTCCTAGCTTCGTCAAACGGATCCCGGCTCATGGGTGAACCTCCCTACCACCTTCGCAAGTCTCGTAGTGTGCTAGCACTTGCGGTTTTTGCCACAAAAACCCAACTCTTGGCTTCCCTTTGCTCACGTTTTTGGCTTCAAAAACCAGTGAAAAATGCCCCTTGGACGTGAGCTTGAAGGAGAGAATGAGAGAGAAAAATGTTGTTAAGTTATTACAAAAGTGGTATAACATTTGTTTATATATTTTCCAAAAATAATAAATGTTTTTACCATTTAATATGCTTTCAAAAACAAATTAAATCAATTGTAATGACTTTGAGTGTTCCACACTCTAAATTCAAAAGTCCATCACAAGTCCATCAAGTCACATCTACTTTAATAAAGTGACATGTTGTCATTTCACATCACTCAAAGTGACAAGTGATTTGACGCTTGATGCGACTAATGATTGACGCTTGATGTGACTTGCGTCGCCGCACTCGAATTTGAAATACGAATGCGCTCGCAATCACACTCGGGCTCGGGTTCGCTAATTCCAAATTAACGATTTTTCCGTCGCGTCGTAATTAAATGATTACGCCTAGTGAATTCACTATTCACGTCGCTAACGAATTAATTCTAAATTAATTCGTTCGCCCGAATTAAAATCTAATTTTAATTCCACGTTGAAATCTAATTTCGTTTAATATATCGAATATATTAATTTACCGATTAATTCCAAATTAATCGTTATCTCTCTCTAGACGATATTTTATCCTAGATAAAATATCTCCGTAATTAATCCTAGATTAATTTTCTCTCTCTTCTATATAATCAAAGATTATTTAAGAGTGCGAGTTATGCGTCATCGGTGGATTATCGGGAAGCGACACATGAGATCCCCGGATATATTGGCAGTAAATACGGTCATCGGAGTATCCGAATCACGTATGTACCAAGTACTACGTTCTACCGATTTACGAGACAAGGTCGACTCCTAGCAAAGCACCAAGTCTTCCCAATTCTCTGGACATATCCATATAGAATATACAAGGATCTATATCAAGCGTAGTATACCAATTGTATTGTGCATATCGGCCCAGTATCGGATAGTCACGTGCTAGGGCTGGGGCTGGATAAGTGTCTGCCCCGTCCGAAACACATATCGGATGTCTGGTAACATAGTCTCTATAATCGGATATTCATGACCTGGTCACAATATCCCGATTGGATGCGCATCACTCAAGAGCACTAGTACCGTATCCTGCGTGACATCATCTCCACTATGACTGAAGTGATACTTCTGTCTCGACATCACACCCAATACACTACGACTCTCTGATAAACCCAGAAGTGGTGTACGCAGAGAACGGTTAAAGCCTGTACCACCAAGACCAAAGTCTATCGATTATCGTAAGTATTAGCGATGTAAGTCTCAGGTTAAGACTATACACACCTACCTTGATTTCGGCCTCCCATAGACACATAGTCATAATACCAATGGGATTCCGAGGGGTCTATCCAGAGCGAAGCTGTTTCCCGTACCATCGTGTGAAACACGACCTCCTATCGCACTTGCATAAGTATCCGATACTTATATATATGAGAACTATGCCGTTGTGCCCTCACAACGCACACAAGTGCAATACTAGCCTATTCTGCATTATCGATGTCCAGTCTCGATAATACTCCGGCTAGGGATATTTAATGATTAATCCTTCGGGGACTGATACTGTCTCATATCATTCTCAATCCAGGAACTAATCATAGGGACCTCTCTTCATTTATATATCTATGGTGATCTAATCACAAATGATGAGAGTGCAATTTCCTTGTCACATAGTTAATTTGCTACAACAACACAATGATCTGTGCAAATAGTGACGCTATGGGTCATTTTGTCCAACAGGTCTCAAGCATGGTCTTGGTGAAAAAGGCCAATGGCAAATAGAGAATGTGTGTGAACTATTTTATTTTAACAAAGCTTGCCCAAATGATAGCTTTCCGCTTCTTAAGTGGATCACTTGGTGGATTTGACGGCCTGCCATGAGCTACTAAGCTTCATGGATGCATCATTGGGATATAATCATATTTAAATATCCCCGAAGATAAAGAGAGACGAAAATTATCACAGATTAGGGCTTTATTACTATAAGGTAATGTTTTTGGGTTAAAGAATACTAGAGAAACATATCAAAGGTTGGTGAATAAGGTCTTCGAGCCCCTCATTGGTAAGACAATGTCTATGATATGATAGCCATGTCCGTACATCCGAAGGATCACCTGGAAGACCTCCGGGAAACATTTGAACTTCTGAGGAAGTACGAGATGAGACTAAACCCAAATAAGTGTGCCGTCGGAGTATCCTGTGGAACATTTTAGGGTAAAGAGTCAATATGATGGGCATCAAGGCTAATCCTCAGAAGATCAAGGTTGTTGTAGATTTGAAATCGCCAAAGACAGTGAAAGAAATACAGAGTTTGAATGGTCGGGTAGGAGCATTTAATCAGTTTATTTCAAATGCCACCTATAAATGCCATGTCTTCTTCCAGCTGATCAAGAAGGTGAATAAATAGGTTGAGTGGACGAACGAGTGTGAGGAGGCATTCTAGCAAATTAAAGGTTACTTGACCAGGCCTCCACTTCTGGCTAAGCCAAATCCATATGAGATGCTACTTTTGTATTTAGCTATTTCATAGCATGTTGTAAGTTTAGTACTAATATAAGAAATAGATAAAATTCAAAGGATATTTATTATTCTAGCAAGTACTTATTAGGCCCTATATTTTATGGTCTTATCCTTAGTTACTACAGCAAAGAAGTTACAACCTCACTTCCAAGCTCACCCCATCAGGGTATATACCGACCATCTGCTTAGATAAATATTACATAGACCTGAGACCTCGGGTCGTCTGATAAAATGGTAAGTAAAACTTAGTGAATATAATATATCCTACATATCTTGAGTGTCATTGTGGCAGAATTCATCGGACCCCGAGTCATGATGGACATGGATGAGAATAAGTGGGAGTTATTTATTGATGGGCACTCAGCTCACAAGAGTGTAGGGCTGGTGTCATCCTTAGTAATGGGCACGGTGATGAGCTAAGCTATGCACCGAGATTTGAATTTGAAGAAACTAATTACGAGGCTGAGTATGAGGCGATCATGGCCAGACTGAGGCTTTGTGAAGCAGTCGGGGTGAAAGATGTGATTGTGAAGAGTGACTCACAGTTGGCTGTCTAGCAATTGAATGATGGGTTTCAAATATGGAATCCTAATATGATAGCTTACCTCACGGAGGTGAAGATATTGGTCGAAGGAATGAGGAATGTGACATTTAAGCAGGTCGGTCGAGTGAATAGCCAGCAGGTATATTCATTGCCCCAGTTGGCGTCATTTATCAAATGTAAGATTCCTCGGGTTCCCTTGGAGATCCTAAAACCTTAGACTATAGGAGGTTCGAATGTGATTAAGGTCGAGGCCGATGTTAAACTAACCGAGATAGAATTGATCAATAGGTACCTAGAGTCTGGACTTACCAGAGGATAAGAAAGAGGCGATGAGGTTGAAATATCGGAGTGCATATTTTTGCCTAATAGATGAAGGAATTTGTAAAAGGGGCTTCATGATGTCATACATTAGGTGTTTAGGGGCCGAGGAGTCTAATTATGTGCTGAGGGAAATTCATGAAGGAATCTATTGAAGTCATGCAGATGGAAAATCTATTGCCCACAAAGCACTCATATAGGGTTTGTTTTGGCCAATGATGCATCAGGACAAACTCGGAGTGGCTCGAGCATATGATCGGTGTCAGAAGACTGCCAATGTTCCAAACATCACCCGAGCAGCTAACTACTATGTCAAGTCCTTGGCCATTTGCCCACAAAGCATTCCTATGGGTGTGAGGCGGTGATCCCAACAGAGATCAGAATGATGACCCATCAAGTGTAATATTTTGAAGGAGAATAAAATGAAGACCTCCTTAAGCACCACATTGACATGGTTAAGGAGAAAAAAGAGAGGTCGGCACTCAAAGTGGAGACTTATCACCAAATAATGGCTCATTTTTCAATTAGATGGTATTTTCAATAAAAACTATCTCAAAATGACCAATAGAGAGTTGTATGAAGGGCAGTAGATCCCAAGAATATAGATAGGGCTTTCCTTTTATGAACAAAGACTTGTATGCTTATACATTTGTTTGTTATTTGAATGGGAAATACCCTTGGTTGGTATTACTGAAAGTTGCAAGGAAAAAGTGTGAAAGTGCGCTTCCCCATGGCACACCAACCCTAGTGTCATTATCAAATCCATAGGCTAGAACGTTAATACCCAATGACTTGCACCTTTGAAGACTTATGAGACCTGTGTGGCATTTGGCACCTCGAGTATACATAATAAGCGTGACGGAAGGTTCGGCGTGGCATTTGGTACCCCAAGGTAATCATAGCATTTATGGATACAAGATAGCTTGTGAGATAATACGGTAGCCTTGAGTTTCCATAACAAATGGAGGGATAATTCCTTCATTGCATTGCTACCCATAGAGAAAATGTTGGAGGTGCATAGCACATGCAGGGCTCATGGGTCTCCGTGGCGTTTGTAGCTATTGATATGCCTAGCATAGGGAGAGTGAATGCCCCATGATACTGGCCATCCCTTATCGGATCCATAGGAGCATGGCAAGTGGAAATGCTAGAAGATATTTGTGGCATTTACATACTCTTGGTTTGCCTAACATGAGAGGAAATTCCCCCATGGTGTTGGCTATTCTCCGATCCGTAGCTCTGTTATTCCGAGATATTTGGACTATGAGGTTCAAAATTATTATTTTAGGTAACATAAGACAAGACGTTGTCTTGATTACCTCGATGTCTTTGGGTCGGTGTCTAGTGTGTGATACGTCACCCTAAAACACTTGTTATTTTTTTTGTCAGCATGGCCTGAGACACCATTGCCAATGCTTGAGGGGAAAACCTAAGGTTGAAAATATTCCCTTAAAGTCTTTGTGGGTTAAGTGGCTCGAGATTGGGTACGTCCCATCGAGGCCTTACATTATGTATATGGCTCAAGGAGAGAGCATTCCCTTATGGTCAAGTGATTTGTAGTGACTCGAGGTTGGGTTCGTCCCACCGAGGCCTTACATTATGTATATGGAACAAGGAGAGAGCATTCCCTTATGTCCAAGTGATTTGTAGTGGCTCGAATATCCCTTTGTTCCGTCAAAGCCATATTCCTTAATAACCACAAAGAGTGAACATTCCCTTGTGGCCAAGTAATTCTAAAAGCTCGGGGCTGCATTCGTTCCACCAATGCCATATTGCTTTATTGGCACAAGGTGGGATCATTCCCTCATGGCCAAGTGTTTATATTGGCTCATGGCTGCATTTGTTTCGCCGAGAATATGTTATTGATTGGTATAATGAATGATCTTCCCTTGTGGCCAAGTTTTTATATTGGCTCAGGGTTGGATTCATTCCACCGAGGCCTTAGGATGTAAGAATGGCGTGGGGTCAGAGTATCTCCCCCATGGCCTTGTTTGATTGGAAAAATAAAGGATCATTCCATTGTGCCCAAGTGTTTACGTTGGCTCGGGCTTGGGCATGTCCCACCGAGGAATAATTATGGTGAAAGTCATAGGGTCATAGTTTCTCTCACATGTCCCAGTTGAGGTAAAACCGCAGCAAGAAGTCTGAGATTCCCTGAAGTTAACATCTTTTATGGCTCGAGTATAGCCGCATCGTTTGATAGATCAGCTTTATGAGGAGTCCATTAGTTGAAAAACCAAGAACACTATGGTCAGGTCAACTTTGGGGAAGTCACTGAGAGTGTGACTATAATCGTTCCCCGGGGCCATTAAGATGACCTCAAGACAAGTAAAAAAATAAGGCTAAGGATTTCAGTACCGATGTTCGGATAAATTCCAACTAGTGTGGACTCATGTCAGTTTGAAAGAATGGTGTAATGGCCTCAAGGTATCATAATTATCTCCAGCTTATGAGGGAACTTCGTGGATTTTTTTTGAGTTTGAAATTATAGATTTAGGGATGTTCAAGAATTAGAGTAGGTATCCTCGACAGATGACTCACTTAAAAGAATAAAAAATTTCCAAGTATTGAAGCATGCATCATTGCATCGGTCTCAGGAGTAAAGTTGCATCGGGGCATCACATTAATAATGCTTGAGGGATAGGTTGATCCGATCGGATTGAGCTTGAAAGAGTGTTTAAGGGATTTATGCCTGTTAAATTATCGAGCAGCTGTTTAGATTGATTATCAGTTTGAAAGTTTTCAAAGTGTTGAAAACAAGAAGGTACCCTAGATCGGGTCTTTGCTCAGTGTGTGCTTTGGTGTAGAAATAAAAATATATAAGTGTAAAAGAGAAATTTTATCAAGTAATTGAATTACATTTTATACCCCTTTAGGATTTTCGGAAGAGGGAAGGTCAGTTAGAAAGAGAATGAGAAGCTAGGAACATCCTTGGCTGAGGTGGGGTTAACGGAGGTTGAGGGGCTGGGAGCATCGTCACCAGCAGGAGACATTGAGGCCAAAAGATCTTGATCAATAACGGTCTCAGTTTGTTCATGAACTTTATCGGAGGTCGCATTAAAATATTTTTCTCCTTTAGCGGCCTTGAGGAAACTCTGAAGCTCGCTTAAGTCCAGATCGAGGTATGTATCCCTGATTAGCTCTATGGACTTCTCTAAGCCCTTGACTGGGTTGTCGGTGTTGAAATCCTCGATAAAGCTCTCAAGGTTGACTTGCAAGTCATTCAACTCGAAACGGGCCTTAGTCAGCTTATCACGAGATTTCATCATCTCATCCATGGTCTTCTATAACTCGGTCTCCTTATTTTCTAGCTTTCCATTGGCAATAACTGTCTTCATCTGCTGCATTTTAAGTTCAAAGGCCTTGTTACCTAGCTCATGGCGGGCTTCATCCCTCTCATTTCTTGCAACTTGTATCACTTCCTATAGGGTTTCAGTTTCTTTTTACCTTTTTTACCTCACTAAGGAGCTCCTACTCTCTCTCAATCAATTGGCTTTGAAGCCTTTAGGCCTGGCCATCCTCAGCCATGTTATTGGAAAGAACATCTATGTTGGTGGCCGGAAGATATGCTTGTCGGTGTTTTAGTAAATGATGAAGAAAAAACATGTGTTTTAAGCAATTACATTTTCCTCGAAGTGACCCATCTTCTCAAAAACGTCATCGGGAGAGGTTCTCATTGGCCATGCTTTACTTGGTGTTCACATTTTAGGCCAGGAAATTGATGGTCAGTAGAAGGTTAGAAATGCCTTCCTTCACATGCTCTAAAAGGTTGTCCACACTCAAAGTAGGGAATCCCCCTTACTCGAAGAAGAAGTCATTGGAGCCTTACCATGGGAGGCCATGGTCTTCTCCCTAACAAGGTAGAAGCATCTTTTTGGGGTCTTGGGGGTGCGAATGGAGTCTTTGATGCTTGGGCGAATGGTGTTTGAGTTTGTCTCGATGGGTGAGTGTTTACGGTTCAGGTCGCTATGGTGGGAGCCTGCATTAGTGCTTTTTGTTTTTGGGATGCAGGAACCTGTGTGGTGAGTCAGGAGCGATTTATGCTTGGACCACCCTAGACTCGACATTTGGCTTCTTGAGTGATCTTTAGAGGGATGGGCCTTCTTCCTAACATCCCTGTATTGAGAGAAAAACATAAGATTAGAAAAATAAATAAATTAAAGTTCGATACAAAAAAGTTCAAAGTGGAAGGACAAGTGATAAATAATAGCATAAAAGAAATACAAAGAGGTCGGTCAGTTAGTAAGTATTTACCAGGCCATTTCTAAATTGGTGGAGGCGACCTCGGGATGAGACACACATCAGCAAATGAGGAGGGGTTGACGATTTCTCTATAATGACTTGCAAATTGAGATGTAAGCTTCACTATCGCCCTGACCTCATGGCAGAATTTAGAAGGATCACCTCAGTAGGCTAGAAGGGGTAAAGTTATGCTATTACAATGAGTATGAAGATCCTAAGGGAAGAAAGAAAAAATTTATAAGAATTGGCCGTTACCTCTAACCGGAAGATGGTCGGCACAATAATTTCTTGACCGGAGATGATTTGGCGTTCACCCAATGCTCTGATAGGTTTGAGATTAGCTTTTTATCATCAGGGTAGAGGGAAAAGTAGTACCAACCCTCATATTCCTTGGCATTGGCATTCATTCGGTACAACCGCTTCATGTCTTCAACCGGGGCTCCTCAAAGTTAACTTGGTTCCATACCATATATAGCCAGACCAACACCCTCCATCCGTTCAGGTTGAGTTGACATGAGTTCAATTTCATGATGGCTAACATCTTGTCAAAGTTTCCCTGCATTGGTATATGCTGACCCACGTCGAAGAAGGCAGTGCAGAAGGCAATTCGACCAGTCCTAGGTCGACACACCAGATCTTCCTCTATTGGAATGGTCAGGCTCCATTCCTTTGGAATGTTAAATCTTTCTCGGAGCTGATCTAGCTTAAGTTGGGTGATAAAAAAGGCTATGTCCATATCTAGGTTGACAAAGTCTATAGGAGTAGGAGGTGGCTCGGGTCGGGCTACCCTTACGAAATATGATTGGTTTTCTTCTTCGAAGAGGGTCGGAGATGTGTTATAATCACTATCTTCCATCAAAATTGGATAAATTGGGTGAATGGAAGGTGCTTCAGAAGGTAGCATGTTGAGAGGAGTCTCGGAGTAGGATTCCGAGTCTGACACTCCTAAGGATTGACCCAAGGAGGAAAGTTAGTCAATGATAGATAAAGTTTTGTTCACGTTCGTTTTGGGCCTATTTTATTGCTAGTTGGGCTTAATGTTATCTAGTGTTTTAGTTAGTCATCCCTATAAAGTTACTAACCCTATAAATCTCTATATGTCCTAACAATGGCGAAGCAACATGTCAGTAAGCCAGACCATAGCAAGAAACATAAAAAACCCAGAAATATTTGCATTCAACATCAAAAACTCAAAATAAAAGCATGTATCCATAAACTCACATCATGATCAGAAACATATACATGCAATATTAGAAACCCATAAATCTCCGATTAAACACCTCAAAAAACCTATAACAAAATATCAAACCCAAAACATGAGTTCATCAAGATTCATCACACATCAGTTTTGAATATAAAGTATGCGTAGTGCGAATGAGATAAAGAGAGAGTTTAGGGAATGCTTACTTGTGCTTCGAAGTTTGATGTTGAACGATTGAAGCTGTTAAAGAAGCTTGGGATTACTTGCTGAAGATTTGAGAGTGTTTCGAGAAAGAGACGAGTTATAAAAGTGGAGGTTGAACATAGTAAGTCTTTATATAAGATACTCGGGTTGATCATGATCGAAAAATTGAAGCAATAACGGGGGCTTGATGACACGTATTAGGTCAATCGTGGCCTTATAATTTAAATGAATGGCTAATATTAGAGCCACGAGCTCAGTTGATCACAATTGTCTTTGTTTTGTCGGGTGAATCACAGATGGATGACACTTGGCATGTTGGGAAGATGAGGTAAAATTGGATTTGATGGATTTGAGGGTATTTAAGGAAGACCATTATGCCCTCACACTTTCCTACGAATGATTTAGAAACCTTAGGAGAACCTTTTTAAATGGCAGGAAAATAAAGGCAATCGTCATAGAAAGAGCATCTTTTGCAGTATGTGTAGTAACCTGACTTGAGGGGTATGAATTTGGGGAGAGCTGAAGCAATATGAAGTTTTCACTGACCAGTAACCTGAGGATGTTCGGTTGATTTACACCACTATATTTTATAAAATTCCCGACAACAACTCACCAACTCGTTGACACCCAGAACTAAGAGATGGATGTTGATAGTGGCTTTTCATCATAAGGAAGGTTCGAATACCAATGAGGGACATGACATGTGTTGTACTTGAGAAAGAATAGATAATAAAAACCCAAGGGCTTGGAGAGACAAAGACAAATGGAGTTTGATAGAAGGACCCGACCTTGTGATAGAGAGGGGTTCTCCCAAAGGCAGAGCGTGTTAGAGATGAAGTGAGTTATAACGTCAACTCGACCTAGTGAAGGAATAATGGATTTGGGGTTATTAGAGAATTTATAGAATCCTACCCAATGAGGTCTATGTATAGTAACCCGACCTGGTCGAGAATGCTAGAGGGATCTTTGACATGTATCATCTACCTCAGTATGCCGATGATAAGTGTGGTTTTTACCCACTTATTCCAGCAGTCTTAGCTTACTATTTTGTTAGGTTTCGTGTCATTTAATGTATTTTATAGTTTGTATTATGTTTGATTGATAGGAATTATTAGAACATGGATCTTGGAGCAGAAGTTGTTGGAGCCTTACCATGGGAGGCCTGATCTTCGTCCGAGAACCTAGGTCAACATGTTCCTCAACTTCTCCCCAACTTGGTGGAAGCATCATTTTTGGGTCTTGGGGATGCGAATGGAGTCTATGATGTTTGGGCGAATGGTGTTTGACTTTGTCTCGATAGGGGAGTGTTTACGGTTCGGGTCGCTATGGCGGGAGCCTGCATTAGTGCTTTTTGTTTTTGGGATGCAGGAACTTGTGTGGTGAGTCGGGAGCGGGTTATGCTTGGACCACCTTGGGCTCAACATTTGGCTTCTTGAGTGATCTTTAGAGGGCTGGGCCTTCTTCCTAACATCTTTGTATTGAGAGAAAAAACATAAGATTAGAAAAAAAAAAATTAAAGTTCGAGTCAATAAAGTTCAAAGTTGAAGGACAGGTGACTAATAATAGCATAAAATATACAAAGAAGTCGGTCAGTTAGTAAGTATTTACCAGGCCGTTTATAAATCGGTGGAGCCAACCTCGGGATGAGACCCACATCAGCAAATGAAGAGGGGTTGAAGATTTCTCTATAATTACTTGCAAATTGAGATGCAAGCTTCACTATTGCACTAACCTCGTGGAAGACGTTAGGATGATCACCCCAGTAGGATAAAAGGGGTAAATTTGTGTTATTACAACGAGTATGAAGATCCAAATGGAAGGAAGAAAAAAGTGATAAGATTGGGTCATTACCTTTAACTGAAAGATGGTCGACACAATAATTTCTTGACCGGAGATGATTTGGCATTCACTCGATGCTCCGAAAGGTTTAAGATTAGCTTCTTATCGTCGGGGTAGAGGGACAAGTAGTACTAACCCTTATATTCCTTGGAGTTGGCATTCATTTGGTACAAACGCTTCATGTCTTCAACCGAAGGCTTCTCAAGGTTAACTTGGTTCCATACAACATATAGCCAAACCAGCACCCTCTATCCGTTTAGTTTGAGCTAACATGAGTCCAATTTCATGATGGCTAACAACTTGTCAAAGTTTCCATACATTGGTAGGTGCGGACCCATATCAAAGAAGTTAGTGTATTAGGCAATTCGACCCTCCTAGGTTAGCACGCCAGCTCTTCCTCTTTTGGAATGGTCAGGCTCCCTTCCTCGAGAATGTTAAATCATTCCTGGAGCTTGTCTAGCTTAGCTTGGGTTATAAAAAAGGCTATGTCCATATATAGGTTGACAAAGTTCGTAGGAGTATGAGATGGCTCGGGTCGGGCTACCCTTACGGTATATGATTGGTTTTCTTCTTCGAATAGGGTCGGGGATGTGTTATAATCACTATCTTCCATCACAATTAGATCAATTAGGTGTGGGGCAGGTGCTTCAGAAGGCAGCATGTTAAGAGGAGTCTCAGAGGAGGATTCATAATCTGACACTCCTAAGGATTGACCCGAGGAGAAAGGTTAGTCAATGATGGATAAAGTTTTATTCACAATCATTTTGGGCCTATTTTATTGCTAGTTGGGATTATTGTTATCTAGTGTTTTAGTTAGTCATCCCTACAAAGGGACTAACCCTAGAAATCTTTAATTGTCATAACAATGGCGAAGCAACATGTCAATAAACCAGACCATAGCAAGAAACACAAAAAACCCAGAAATATTTGCATTTACACCAAAAATGCAAAATAAAAGCATGTACCCATATACTCACATCATGATCAGAAACATATACAGGCAATATTAGAAACCCAGAAATCTCAGATTAAAAAATTAAAAAAACCCATAACAAAATATCAAACCCAAACATGTGTTCATCAAGATTCATCACACATCAGTTTTGAATATAAGTATGCGTAGTGCGAATGAGATAAAGAGAGATTTTAGTGAATGCTTACTTGTGTTTCGAAGTTTGAAGTTGAATGATTGAAGCTGTTGAAGAAGCTTGGGATTACTTGCTGAAGATTTGAGAGTGTTTCGAGAAAGAGACGAGTTATAAAAGTGGAGGATGAATATAATAATCCTTTATATAAGATACTCGGGTTGATCATGATCGAAAAATTGAAGCAATAATGGGGGATTGATGACACGTATTAGGTCAATCGTGGCCTTATAATTTAAATGAATGGCTTGGATTAAAGCTACGAGCTCGGTTGATCACAATTGTCTAGGTTTTGTCGAGTGAATCACATATGGATGACACTTGACATGTTGGGAAGATGAGGCAAAATGGTATTTGATGGATTTGGGGGTATTTAAGGAAGACCATTATGTCTTCCCACTTTCCTATGAATGATTCAGAAACCTTAGGAGAACCTTTTTTAAATGGTGGGAAAATAAAGACAATCGTCACAAAAAGAGCATCTTTTGCAGTATGTGTAGTAACCTGACTTGAGGGGTATGAATTTGGGGAGAGCTGAAGTAATATGAAGTTTTCAGAGGCCAACAACCTAAGGGACATAATGTGTGTTGTACTTGACAAAGAATAGATAATAAAAACCCAAGGGCCTGGAGAGACAGATACCGATGTAGTTTTACAGAAAGACCCGACCTTGTGACAGAGAGGAGTTCTCCCAAGGTCAGAGCGTGTTAGGGACGAAGTGAGTTATAATGTCGACTCTACCCAGTGAAGGAATGATGGATTTGGGGTTATTAGAGAATTTATAGAATCCGACCCTATGAGGTCTATGCATAGTAACCCGACCTGGTCGAGATGCTAGAAGGAGTTTTGACAAGTATCATCTGCCTTGGTATGCCGATGATAAGTGTGGTTTATACCCACTTATTCAGGCATTCTTAGCTTACTATTTTGTTAGGTTTCGTGTCATTTAATGTATATTATAGTTTGTTTTATGTTTGATTGATATGAAGCATTAGAACTTGAATCTTGGAGCAATTGGACTTGTTTTGGGATCTTACGGACACATCGGAAGCACCTAGGAAAGTAAAACACAAAAAACACTCATCCTGAAAAATATCGTGCCGTTGCAGCGTTACTTTTAGCGTCGCGTCGCCCACGTTGCTATGGACATATGATTTCACGATAGTTAGGCATCACAACACCACTTTTGGCATCGCGATGCCCAGACAGAATGCACATATATAATTTTCGGGAGGATTTGACATCGTGACACTGTGGCAGATGTCCATAATCTTAATTAAGTCGTATTTTACTTGCACAAGGACTCCAAGACTTCCCTATAAATATAAAAGCTCGTCCAAAACCCTAAAGGGAGATGAATACACAACAAATAGTCTAAACACATATTTTGGAGAGAACCGAAGAGAAAGATTTAAGAGTGGCAAGAGGAGACGAAGGTGGTGACGTCCGAAGATGAAGGAATTCGATTCGAGTTTAATCTTCTACTTTCTTCCTTTAAACTCTAATGATTTCTATTATATTCATGACCCTATTTTCATTTTTTTTATTATTTGGTCATGAACTAACTCTATTATTCTAGAGGATGATGTAACATATGCTTGAACCTATGTGTTGATTGCCGATTTAATTGTTATAAAGTTTTGAATCAGTTTATTGATATTCTCTTGCATTTAATATTGCTTGTTTGTTGGCCAAAAATTGAGATGATGCATGTTTAGAATCTATCACACGGGAGATGAGATTTTGAATAGGATTTAGAGAATATAACTTAGGATATTTGTAGAGTTTAGGAGAATTTATAATCTATTCGAAGTCATTAACAAACAATCAAATAGCATAATGAATTGTTAATTACTAGATTTTTATAGGGATATCGAAGTCTTTAATTGATAATATATTCACTCGGTACTCGGGAGAGGGAGTTAGAATAACTTAGGATTCTTGGCTTATAAACTACTAAACTGAATAAGAATTGATTGGCATAACAAATACATAGGGGATAACTGGGTGAAATCAGACTCTAGAATCTCTCATATCCCGGTCTATCTTTTTGAAACGTTTTGTTTTTTAATTATTTAGTTTTTAATGTAAATTTAGTTGCTTTCTAAATAAAGTTAGATTTATTAATTATAACATTTAGTGTGAGATGAATACAATCCATGTGGCTTTGACACTCTTTCACTTTTCTTTACTGAGACTTGATACCGTACACTTGCAGAACGATATAAAATATCACAACAAGTTTTTGGCGCCATTACCAGGGATTGTTAATCGAATTCATATTAACACTATTACCATGTAACCTTAGCTTTAATTTAGATTTTTTTTTTTATTTTATTTCTTTCTTATTTTTATTTCTACTTCTATTTTATTTTTATTTTATTTCCTTTCATGAAAAAAGGATTGGAAAAGAAGTGATGGTGGCTGAAAATATAGAGAACAACCCGCACCAAAAGGCAATCCGAGATCACTTGAAGCCGGTCGTTAACGATAATTATTCTGAGATTGCGCACCACCAATCAATGACAATAATTTTGAGCTGAAACCTGAATTGATTAACATGGTGCAAAAGAACCAGTTTAGGGGTTCAGCTGTAGAGGATCCCAATGTGCACTTAAGGATGTTTTTAGAGATAAAGGATACAATAAAGATGAATGGCGTGACTAAAGAGACCATCAGGCTACGCTTATTCCCATTCTCTTTAAGGGACAAAGCGAGAGGTTGGCTACAATCAATACTGACGGTGAGCAACATAACATGGCAGGATATGGCTATAATATTTCTTACGAGGTTTTTTCCACCGGTTAAATCAGCCCAACTGAGAACAGAAATAAGCATATTTAAGCAGTTGGAGACTGAGAATCTGTATGAGGCCTGAGAGTGCTTTAAAGATGTACTTAAGAGGTGCACACAACATAATTTTAAAGACTGGGTTACAAATCAATTATTCTATAATATGTTGAATGGTCCTAATAGAACCATGGTCGATGCAGCTACTGGAGGAACCCAGTTCAAGAAATCTGCTGAAGATGCCTATGTTTTACTGGAGGAGATGACCATTAATAATTTCCAATAGCCAAGTGAACACACTACTGTGCCCAATGTGGCTGGTATATACGAGGTGGATCCTATTGTTGCCCTTACAGCTCAAGTGTCATCATTCACGACTCATCTAACAACATTGACTAATCAACAGGGCCAACCATCTATTGAAGCTGTTGCTGCTAATAGAATGATCTTACCAGAATGAAGATATGAGCAAGTCTAATATGTGAACAATCAGAACTTCAACAACTATAGAGGCAATCATATGCCTAACTATTATCATTCTAACTTGTCGTATTCCAACACAGAAAATGTCTTGCAACCTCCGTCTGGCTTCAACATCAAAGAGCTGAGTAGAAACCTTCCCTTGAAGACCTCATGAGCACGTTTGTTGCAAAAACTTCAGAAAAGTTTGAGAAGAATGAGTCCAAGATGAATAATATTGAAACACACATGGGCTAGGAGTAACAATAAAGTCTTTAAAAGTACAAATTGGGTAGATTGCTTCTTCCATGGCTAAACTACAGAAAGTGGTGTTTCCTAGTAATACTAAAGTCAACCCCATAGAGTAGTGTCAAGCCAAAACACTTAGCAGCGGAAAAGAGATCAAAGATACCTTTCAGGACTTAGGCAGTAAAGAAAAAGAAGCAGTATTTCAGGAGGAAACGGTAACAGAAGAAGAGAACAGTGTAGTAGCTCCTCCATATAATCCACCACCCATCCCAAAGACACATTTGTCGTACCCTCAGCACTCTCAAAAAAAGAAATTGGATGCTAAGTTTGTAAAATTTCTAGTTATATTAAAAAAATATCCATATAAATATCCCATTCCCAGACGCTTTGGAACAAATGCCCAATTATGTGAAGTTTATGAAGGAAGTGATGTCCAAGAGGAAGAAGCTGATAGATTTTGAAATAGTAGCACTCATAGAAGAGTGTAGTGCCATTATACAAAAGAAGCTTCCTCTAAAGCTCAAAGATCCTGGCAGCTTTACCATACCGTGCACTATGCGATTTGGGTGTAAGTATCAATCTCATGCCCTTATCTATCTACAAACAGTTGGGCATAAGTGAGGCAAAGCCAACCACAGTCACATTACAGTTAGTAGATAGATCTCTCACCTACCCACGAGGAATAGTAGAAGATATGTTGGTTAAGGTCGATAAGTTTTATTTTTCTGCTGACTTCATTGTTCTTAATATGGAAGAGGATCATGATGTTCCAATCATCATTGGAAGACCTTTCTTAGTAACAGGCAAAGTGATCATTTATGTACAGAAAGCTGAACTGAAAATGAGAGTTCAAGATGAAGAAGTCATCTTTAGTGTTTTCAGAGCCATGCCAAGTTCTCAAGATGATGAAGAATGTTGTAGGATGGACATTGCAGAGAAAAGAGATGCAATGGAAATGACCATGTGTTAGCTACTTCTCCATGTATTCAAGCAAACCTGCATGGTGAACCAATAATCAAGCAGCCAAATAGCATAGATGATGAGTGGAAAATATATCAATACTAACCGCCATTTTGAGCTAATATTTTGTTTAGTTTCTCAGGTTTGATGAACGTTTTGATGTATTTTGATGTATTTTGTAGATAAATAAAGTTTTGGGACTCAATGGAATCAACTCGAGGTTAAAACGACGAAAAATAGATGAAAAAAGGCAAAATGGAAAAATTACTGTTCACGTGTCGCGACACGCACACTTCTCTGCGTCGCGACGCACCTCAATTATACAGTCTGTTGACACGCATCATCACTTACATCATCACTACGTCATCATTGCTCCTGTGTCGCGACACACATGACCTTCTGTGTCGCGACGCATCGATAAATGTGTGCCATGTGTCAACATCTCAGCAAGCCGCGTACACATGTCAATAATCAATGCGCGTTGCGACACACAAGACCTCTGTTTCACAACGCTTAAGTCCAAATTTTGCCTATAAATTGAATCTGATTTTTTTTAGAAAATACATACTTCCCTTCAGGTTTCTATTAAGGAACTTTAGGATTGTATCTTATGTGTTTATTTTTTGTGTTTTAATTATGTATTTTTATTTTTAGTAATAATTGTTTGTGTGCTTTTACTTTCTTTTATTTTTAGTAATTAATCTTCGCTAGGGAAAGGGTGAAACCTTTAATATGATAAGGTAGATTAATCTCACTTACTTTATAATATGGAAATTATAATTTAATAATATGGATTAAAGTTGATACTGCCTTAATGGCTGGTTTTATTTATTTGACATAATGTGACACCACCTATATGGTCGGTCTTTAGGTAACAGAAGATTACCGCCTATTTGGCTGATTTATGGATAAGTAATAACATCGCTTTTATGGCTGGTTTGACTTAATTGGGTAACACTGACAATTTCTATATTATAATAAAGTGAGATTTCTACATTTGAAATATTAAAGGTGGATCCCTTAACCCCCAGCATTTTATTTTTAATCTAGGGAAGTGATGAAGAGCAATATTCATGAGTTTAATAATTGATTTTCTTTATATATGTGTGATGTTTTAGCTTGTTTATTGAATTTTAACATTAATGCTTATTGTTGCCTGATCACCAATAAGATTGATGTGGTAAACTTAAAATGAACTTGGAAAAGAGATTTTAGGTTTCAGCCTTAGATTCAATAGCTCACGATCTCACCATAGAGATTTCCTTCCAGGATAGGAATATACCTGTCAGGCGTGGGTAGCCACAATTGGAACTTGAACTTAATGAATTCATAGTTTCTTAATTAACATAGTAATATAGTTAATTAGGTTACTTTGGGTGTTTGCATCTAACAATCGGAAGAGGCTTTTGCATATCTTCATGTTTCAGGTTAACAACTGATTTATTACACAAGTATATGAGAATCAGTTCACCATTAAAGTAATATTGTGCGGATTCACAACCCTAGATGTTTTCTTTATTATTAATTTCCTTTGTTTGTATTTTATTTTTATTTATTTAATTTATTAAACCATCTTCAACCAACGAACAATTCCTTCCAACCTCAATTAGATACCTGTAAATAAATAACTTCAATAATTAATAACAACATAGAAATTAAGTCCTCGTGGGATCGATATTTTTATAATATTTGAGCGATACGTGCGCTTGCGTTACGTATGTGATTTTTCACCGATCAATAACGCAGCTAAATAATGAAAATCATTCGCAACCAGACCTTAAGCCACTCCCAGAACACTGCAAAAAAATAAATCAAGAGTCAGTGCTCACTTGAAGATGATCCCTGGAAAGCTCAAAACATGGTCGAGCCAATTTTGCCTCGTGTGTAGTCAAAAATTTCAACAATCAGTAAATCATGGAGGACCATCCATGGATAAACTGCCACACTCTGCCATGCTATCTTTTTCATGTCATAACAACTGGTGGATACCTAAGAAGAAAGCACATAAGACTACAAAGTCCACTACATTGAAGCCACCCTGACCACTTGGGTAGTTGTGTCTAGCTGAAGACGTTAAACTTAAAGCTAGCGAGAGGCAACCCCTGAATTTGTTTATTTTAATTTGTTTATTTTATTTTATTGTGTTATTTGTTTGTTTATTAGTTTGCAAGTTATTTATGCAGGAAGCACGACCCACAAAGCCCGCGCAACCAAATTCTGACCAGCACGAGTCTGATCAACTCCAAGCACGGTAGTGTTGTTCCTCAATCTTGTTTCTTTATATTTATCTTACATTGAGGACAATGCAAGTTTTAAGTTTAGGGGTGTGTGCATGTAGTGATAGTTCCAACTATTTAAAATAAAAATTATTTTTTGTTTAGTCCTAGATAGTAAAACATAAGTTTAATGATGAATTTCGTTTGCTTTCTATGAAGTCTTAGAAATGATAAGTTCCCAATTGATTTTTATCTGATACCTTGAGTAGATGATCTAGGTTAGACTCGTAAGTACTTAACAATATGTTTCTAGCAGTAAGAACCTAGGTAGTTGGCAAAGTGACTAGTTGAAGAAAATTATTTGCTGATGAATGCCCATTTGCTTAAGATGTCTATCTCGATTTGCTAGTGTTATGATGTATGTGTAGGCACTGTATTTTTGCATGTAAGTCCCGATGATGAGCCTCGTACGAAGGCACTACTTTTTTTATGTCGTGGAAGTCGCGAGATACGGATGTCGGAAGGGAAAATCAAGAATTGACATCTCGTTGGATTTACTTCGCTTATTTAGCTTCGGGTTTGCTCGTCGAATCTCCGTTTCAAAATTTTCCTCGACCCAAAACCCCATTCACCTCACGTCCCTTAGCCGTTTCACTCACACACACATCACTCAAACCATCCAACCCTTAAACCAATAACCAAAACCAAACACCCACCTTACTTACACTCACTACCACCTCACTTTCAACAAAAATCAAATCAACTCCCCACCCCCCACGCGTGAAAAACATCACAAATTCAACAAAGCTCCCCCTCAAAATTTCCTCCTCGATTCACGCCCATTCAACCCTCACAATTAGCCCCAAATCACTCTATTCTGCCTCCCAAAGTCACGCCTAAATTTCCCTATATAGCAGCCCCATTGTTCACGCCTGAAGGACCTGGATGGCACAACCCTCTAACACGCAAATAGCCTTCCAGACCAGCCCTCATTCTGCCCTTGCACTCACGCCAATACAGCCCTTTTGAAGCAGCCGTTGTCACGCCCAAACTGCCTTGAATCAGCCCCTCCATTCACATCAACACCCACCTAAAATCAGCTCTCAACTCACGCATAAAACACCCCAGAACTAGCCTCAATTTCACGCTACTGCAGCCCCAAAATTGGCCAGACTTCACTCCCAAATTGCCACTGAAATATTGCCCTTGGACTGCCCTTTGTATCACCGAAACTTACCCTCCACTGCAGCTCATCCATCACCGAATTCTGCCTCTCAAACTGCCCAGCAAATCATATAAAAAACTGCCTAAAAAAACAGCCTCTAACTACCGAGAAAATAGCCACCAAAGTAACCCCTAAAGTGCCAAAAACTGCACCCACTTCACTCCCTTTTGTCCCATATTGGTTAGGAAACTACCTACCTTAATTGCCTTCACAATTCACGCACAAACACTTCACAATTCACACACCCCTCAATCCCACATCGCCCAGGAAACTCATATCAGCCCTCCCTCACGCACAAGCCACACAGCACACGCCCACTGCCTCACAAACTACCGCATAATAACCCTTCAACAGCCCACGCACACACTCACATCTAACCCTTCAACAGCCCATGCACCCCACTGTTTCATGTCATTACCTAGCCCTCACGAACACTACCCATCATGCCACAGCTCCACTCACTGCCCAGTTTAGCCGAACCATAAGCCCTTAAAACTGCCACAAAACACTACCCCTGCACGCTTAAACTACTCTCTGTTCAGCCCTTAAAACTGCCGTAAAAAGCCCAATGCACTGCCAGTGAATTACCGCACAAAACGGAGTAAAAAACAGCGCCCCAAACAGCGAAACAACGAGGAAAAACATTGGATTAGTGAACCAGAAAAGTTACGGAGCATCAACCTTTCCGACGGTCGTGTGACGCGCTTTCGAGAGACGAAAAAAGAGGTTAGATCCGAGGGCACCCTTTTATTTATTATCTTTCATTTGTTTTTATTTATTTTAATATATTATCGCATGAGAGTCGTTTATTGAGGCATGATGTGATTTCCGGATGAACGGAATAAGTATTCTCTCTTGTGGTATATCGGATGGAAACCCGGACATAAATTCTGTAGCCGAATCCGAATGGACGGTAGTACGGTTTGTACTCACGATATATGCCACGTACCACTTGAGAGATACACGTATTTTATTTCATCCAACCTTGTATTCGAGCATGATTTGTTCTAGTATATTATTTAGCATGATTTAGTCTACTATGTTGTTTATTTTTAAAGCATGATTATGTTCTTCTTTATGCATGATTTATTTATTTTCTTTCACAATAGGAGTTTAATTTACGTTTATGTTTAGGTGGTTATTTATTTTTCATATTTATTTGATAATTCAACATGTTTATTGTGTGATATCATGTGTTTGCCGTTATGAAAGTTTACTTTTGAAGCGTGCAAACTTAGATTTAGGCTTTATAGGAATTTAGACTTCTTTGGCCAATATGTATGTTGAGTAGACTTGGTTAAAATTTCACAAATCCGTTCATTACAAGTGACATAAGTAAGGGACCATTCCGAACCCAATGGTTTGAGGTCTTCCCTTGCGAGAGGTGAGTGCGGCCTTAAATCATTTTCTCAGTTCACACTGGGTGGCGACTCTATTTTATTTCTCCGGTTTAGTTCCCTTGCGGGCAACTTCGTACTCCCGACCGGGCTGCGAGTCTGGAACAGCATCACCGATTTCTGTGTCCTATAGTCTGGCGACTCCACTGGGATAGAGAATCGGCCCCGAAATAATGTTTTGTAATGTTTTTGATTTGTGCTTTAATTAACCATGTCTACTGTGGGTTTAGGGAGTATAATCAAAGGCATTGTTAAGGCTAGGTGATGGTTTGGTGTCTTCCTTCACTCACTACCTTTCTATAAGGAAAAGTTGTGAAGGCACCTATATAATCATTACCCGTAGCTCATTGTGATAGACTAATTTGGAGGACTTGTTGTTTATTCATGTCACCAAGGCGATAAGAGCCTAAGAGGCTTGGGTATTTAGAGAGTTTGCTCCACCCTCCCTCTGGGGAATTTACAATAAGAAATCCATTTGACAGTTAGTCACATACCGCAACTCGTTGGCATGTAGCTTAAGGTATATAAAAGGTGCGCTCACTTGGTCGCTCGAACCCTTGAGTGGGGAGTCCTAGTTGTGGGCAATCCTTCGTCAGCGAGAGCTTTTGTTTACACTCCTGAAACCTACATTTGAACCATAGTTATATGACCAGTAGAAGTTATTTCTTTATGCTTGTGTTTAGGACCATCGTCATTTTGATTCAGTTGGATCTTTTGTCAAGATATGTGAACTTGTTGGGCCATTCATAAACTGGGACGAGTTCGTGTCCTTTGACAATTGGGCCAAAAGCTTCTAAAATGTCGATGGGCCATTTTGTGTTTAGGCCTCTTATTATTTGAAGTTGTTTAGCCATGTTATCGTAAAAGTATAAACTTGTTGGGCCTTTTCAACTGGGACAAGTTTGCACCGCGCAACAGTAAGACTAAATGTTTTAAAATGGTAATGGGCCAACTTGTATATAAATCTTGATGGAATTGTATATTTCATGCATTACATGCATACATACTAACAAAGTTTGAAAAGACAACAAAGATTCCCATTGGGTTAGGGAAGAAGGAAGACTCACCAAAAGACCGGTAGCAAATATGAGTGAATCCGTCAACGAGGGGTCTCGAATGGACCAGATTGAAGCTAATCTCGCCAAAATGACTGAACAACTGCAAGCTCTGACTGCTGCCATGTCCAATATAGATGTGCCCCGTGCTGAGGGAAGTTCTGAGAATGAAAGGCGTGAGGAGCCTCCAAACAGGGTGAATGAGGATATCCTTGTCTTTGATGATGATATGGCTGAATATGCCACATGAAGAATAGTCGGGCCTCAGGCCGAGATACAGAAGCTCCGTGATCAAATGGAGTCGGTTACCCGAAAATTGAAGGGAGAAATCTTAGAAATAAAAAGTGCGAGATGTGCTCTTATCCGGTATTTGAATGGTTGATCTCAGCTAGACTCACGAGCACTTGATTACGGGATCTTAGCAGTTGAAGCCTGAGTAGTCGGTGAGATGACTAGTCAAAGAGATGGCGGATCAGTGAATGACCGTTTGCCTGGACGTCCATCCTGGTTTGCTTATGCTACGATATATGATATGGTCGGAAACAAAGAAAAATTCCCTGAAAAGAAAGAAAAAAAAATAGGCCACCTATAACCGATAAACGTGAAGCTACCCATGGGCGAGTATTAGGACCACTATGAGGAGAAATACTACCTTAAAGGGTAGTTGGGTAAAAAAAAAAAAATCAAAAATGAAAAGAAAGAAAAAGGAGACAAAAGAAAAAGAAGAAAACCATATCATGTTGAGTACGCGAAAGTAATCACGGAGTATGATCAAGACATCTAGGTTGGTTAGACCCATTGATCCAATTCTCAGAGATGAAATCATTGAGTTGGCTTACTTAAGGATTAAGCTGCGAAAGAGCCTTGTCACACACGCACTAGGAGTCTAGTTCAGATCATTCAAACAGACGAGCGGAGTGGAGTATATTAAATACTTTAAAGGTTCTCTGGTTTCGACGTGAAGCATCCGTTGAGGACGAAAATATGTTTAACTATCAGGATTATCCCGTGAGAAGTAGTACAATATGTTGAAATGAACCATCACAACATCAGTCAGTCTTGCCGGGTATGGCACCCTGGGGGCGAGGCCTACACCTTCATCAGTATCAATTTCGCCGGGTATGGCATTCTGGGGGCAAGGCCCACATTTTCATCAGTATCAGTTTCGCCGGGTATGGCACTCTGGGGGCGAGGCCCACACCAACATCAGTATCAGTCCGGCCGGGTATGGCACTTTGGGGGCGAGGCCCACATCATCATCAGCAGTTTGGGGATGCGTCCCAGGGTTGAGGCCCACATCATCATCAGCAGTTTAGGGATGCGTCCCAAGGTTGAGGCCCACATAATCATCAGCAGTTTGAGGACGAGTCCCGGGGTCGAGGCCCACATCATCAGCAGTTTTGGGAACGTCACATCACATAATCTTCTTTGACCTAGTGAAAGAAGCGAATAATAGAAAGTTAGACCAAATCTGGGGGCAACCAGTCTACTATCTTGTGAATAAGGGATACAACAAGTCATTGAACCAAAGAGAACTGAGCAATCACCAGAGAGAATTGACATAAAGAAATTATAAAACCAGGGGGCAGACGGAGACATTCGTCACCAGAGAGAATTGACAGAATGAAACTGTAAGCAGGCCTAGGGGCAACCAAAGACAGTTACAGGCAAAGGACACCGGGGAAACTAGCAGAAGACCTAACCCAATGGAATATGAAATTCATCCATGCATGCATGCATACACGTAACGCACCTGCATCCTTTTTGTGTCTTGTTTTGTTCATAGGTTTTAAAAGAAAAAGAAGAAAGCGACAAATGTAAGCCAGCCAGAAACAGCAATACACAATCAACGGTTTAGGAACAAAACCCACTCTCCATCCAGTTCGGGAACAAAGCCCACAATCAAAAGTTCGGGAACAAATACCACAATCAAAAGTTCGGGAACAAAGCCCACATTCAGTACAGCTTGGGAACAAAGCCCACAATCAACACAGCTCGGAACAAAGCCCAGGGGAATAAAGCCCTATCTTAACATAATCGGGAACAAGACCCACATTAACAAGACCCACAACACAGTTCAGGGAACAAGACCCTCAGCTCAACTCAAATTGGGAACAAGACCCACAACAAAATTCAGGGAACAAGACCCTCAACTCAACTCAAATCGGGAACAAGACCCACAACTCAGTTCAGGGAACAAGACCCTCAACACAATTTAAATCGGGAACAAGACCCACAACCCAGTTCAAGGAACAAGACCCTCAGAACAATTCAAATCGGGAACAAGACCCTCATCACAATCCAATTCAGGGAACAAGACCCTCAGCTCAACACAATCGGGAATAAGACCCACGGGAACAAGACCCACAACTCAGTTCAGGGAAAAAGACCCTCAGCACAGTTCAGAGAACAATACCCTCAACACAAGTCAGATCGGGAAAAAGACCCACAACTCAGTTCAGGGAACAAGACCCTCATCACAATAGGGAACAAAACCCTCAACACAAACTCAGTTCAGGGAACAAGACCTTCAGCACAATTCAGGGAACAAGACCCTCAACACAAACTCAGTTCAGGGAACAAGATCCTCAGCACAATTCAGGGAACAAGACCCTGAACACAAACTCAGTTCAGGGAACAAGACCCTCAGCACAGTTCAAGGAACAAGACCCTCAACACAATTCGGATCGGGAACAAGACCCACAATTCAGATCGGGAACAAGACCCTCAGCTCAACGCAATTCAGGGAACAAGACCCTCAGCACAATCCAATTCAGGGAACAAGACCCTCAGCTCAACGCAATTCAGTTCGGGAATAAGACCCTCAACAAAATTCAGATCGGGAACAAGACCCTCAGTTCAACGCAATTCAGGGAATAAGACCCTCAGTACAATCCAATTCAGGGAACAAGACCCTCAACTCAACGCAATTCAGTTCGGGAACAATACCCACAACTCAATTCAGGGAACAAAACCCTCAGCTCAACGCAATTCAGATCGGGAACAAGACCCACAATTTAGTTCAGGGAACAAGACCCTCAGCATAATTCAGATCGGGAACAAGACCTACAACTCAATTCAGGGAACAAGACCCTCAGCTCACTTCGGGAACAAGACCCAGGGGTCGCAGTACCTCACCACCAAATCAATTCAGTTCGAAGTAACAGGTAAGTCAGGTGGCAGCTGGCGAGCCAGGTAAGTAAAAATGCATTGCACAAACTTTGATAGGATTGTCATTGTCACACACTACACAAGTCCCATCAAAGTGGTGACGAATGTAGGCACTGCATTTTTGCATGTAAGTCCCGATGATGAGCCTCGTACGGAGGCACTACCTTTTTATGTCATGGAAGTCGCGAGATACGGACGTCGGAAGGGAAAAATCAAGAATTGACATCTCGTTGGATTTACTTCACTTATTTAGCTTCGGGTTTGCTCGTCGAATCTCCGTTTCAAAATTTTCCTCGACCCAAAACCCCATTCACCTCACGTCCCTTAAAACGTTTCACTCACACACACATCACTCAAACCATCCAACCCTTAAACCAATAACAAAACCAAACACCCACCTTACTTACACTCACTACCACCTCACTTCAACAAAAATCAAAGCAACTCCCCACCCCCACGTGAACAACATCACAAATTCAACAAAGCTCCCCCTTCACGCCGAAAGCAGCACCTCAATTTCCTCCTTCATCCACACCCATTCAACCTCATAATTAGCCCCAAATCACTCCATTCTGCCTCCCAAAGTCACGCCTAAATTTCCCTATATAGCAGCCCCATTGTTCATGCCTGAAGGACATGGATGGCACAACCCTCTAACACGCAAATAGCCTTCCAGACCAGCCCTCATTCGGCCCTTGCACTCACGCCAATACAGCCCCTTTGAAGCAGCCTTTGTCACGCCCAAACTGCCTTGAATCAGCCCCTCCATTCACATCAACACCCCCCTAAAATAAGCTCTCAACTCAAGCATAAAACAACCCAGAACTAGCCCCAATTTCACGCACTGCAGCCCTAAAATTGGCCATACTTCACGCCCAAATTGCCACTGAAATATTGCCCTTAGACTGCCCTTTGTATCACCGAAACTTAACCTCCACTGCAGCTCATCCATCACCGAATTCTGCCTCCTAAACAACCCAGCAAATCATGTGAAAAACTGCCTAAAAAAACTGCCTTTAACTAACGAGAAAATAGCCACCAAAGTAACCCCCAAAGTGCCAAACACTACACCCCCTTCACTCTCTTTTGTCCCATATTGGTTAGGAAACTACCTACCTTAATTGCCTTCACAATTCACGCACAAACACTTCACAATTCACACACCCCTCAATCCTACATCGCCCAGGAAACTCATATCAGCCCTTCCTCACCCACAAGCCACACAGCACACGCCCACTGCCTCACAAACTACCGCATAATAACTTCAACAGCCCACGTACACACTCACATCTAACCCTTCAACAGCCCATGCACCCCACTGTTTCACGTCATTACCTAGCCCTCACGAACACTGCCCATCACGCCCTTCAGCAGTTCACGCACCTTAACCACCAAATCAGCACACACGCCACAACTCCCCTCACTACCCAGTTTAGTCGAACCATAAGCCCTTAAAACTACCACAAAACACTACCCCTGCACGGCTAAACTGCTCCCTGTTCAGCCCTTCAAACTGCCGCAAAAAGCCCACTGCACTGCCAGTGAATTACCGCAGCGAAACGGAGTAAAAAATAGCGCCCCAAACAGCGAAACAGCAAGGAAAAATATTGGATTAGTGAACCAGAAAAAGTTGCTGAGCATACCCTTCCGATGGCCGTGTGACGCGCTTTCGAGAGACGAAAAAAGAGGTTAGACCTGAGGGCACCCTTTTATTTATTATCTTTCATTTGTTTTTATTTATTTTAATATATTATCGCATGAGAGTCATTTATTGAGGCATGATGTGATTTCCGGATGAACGGAATATGTGTTCTCTCCTGTGGTATATCGGATGGAAACCCGGACATAAATTTCGTAGCCGAATCCGAATGGGCGGTAGTGCGGTTTGTACTCGGGATACAATGCCACGTACCACTTGAGAGATACACGTATTTCATTTCATCCAACCTTGTATTCGAGAATGATTTAGTCTAGTAGATTATTTAGCATGATTTAGTCTAGTATGTTGTTTATTTTTAAAGCATGATTATGTTACTTCTTTATGCATGATTTATTTATTTTCTTTCGCAATAGGAGTTTAATTTACGTTTATGTTTAGGTGGTTATTTATTTTTCGTATTTGATAATTCAACATGCTTATTGTGTGATATCATGTGTTTGCCGTTATGAAAGTTTACTTTTGAAGCATGCAAACTTAGATTTAGGATTTATAGGAATTTAGACTACTTTGGCCAATATGTATGTTGAGTAGACTTGGTTAAAATTGCACAAATTCGTTCATTACAAGTGACATAAGTAAGGGACCATTCCGAACCCAACGGTTTGAGGTCTTCCCTTGCGAGGGGTGAGTGCGGCCTTAAATCATTTTCCCAGTTCAAACTGGGTGGCGACTCCATTTTATTTCTCCGGTTTAGTTCCCATGCGGGCTACTCCATACTCCCGACCGGGCCGCGAGCCTGGAACAGTGTCGCCGATTTCTGTCCTACAGTATGGTATGGTTAAAAACAAAAGAAAAAGAATTGATTGAAAAAGAATGAAAGCTATAGAAAAGAAAGAAAAAAAAATAAAACCACCTATAACCGATAAGCTTGAGGCTACCTATTTGCGAGTGTTAGGACCACCATGAGGTGAAATGCTACCTTAAAGAGTATGTGTGTTAAAAATAAATAAAAAAGGAAAAAGAAAAAAAAATCATACCGTACTGAGCAAAGAAAGGCAATTACAAAGTACGTTTGAGACATCTAGGATGGTTTGACTCGTCAGATCTCAATTTTGAGACGAAATCGTTGAGTTGGCTTACTTATGAGTTGAATTGTGACTGAACCTTTACACAATACACTTTGAGTCTGGCTTAGATGATTTATTCAAGAACTTGGATTTAAGTTGTATTGAGCACTTCGAAAGTTCTATGATTTCATTGGTAGGCAGTCTTTGAGACAATATTATTCATAACTACCAGGACTATTTTATTTTCTTTTATGATTTTTTTTAATATTTTTTACATGATTGTGTGAATGATGTTTATGGGTGTCGTCACTGCAAGTCCTCACGAGACTATAACTCGTCCACTAGAGTCGCCTAGGGCTTTAAAGGCTTGTTAAATATGCTAAATGAAATCGTGATCCCTACGAAAGTGGCCTAGTTAATTTTGTTACTTTTGTTTGTTTATTTTTATTTAATCTTTTACTCGGGACTAGCAAAATCTTAAGTTTGGGGGTGTTTGATAGGTGTAGTTTATACCCACTTATTCAAGCATTCTTAACTTACTCTTTGTTAAGTTTCGTGTTATTTCATGTATTTTATAGTTTGTTTTATGTGTGATTGATAGGAAGCATTAGAACGTGGATCTGGGAGTAATTGGACTTGTTTTGGGACCTTACGAACGCAGCAGAAGCACGTGGGAAAGCAAGAAAACACAGAAAATACTCATCCTAAAAAATGGGGTGGTGTTGCTGCCCGCCACTTCTGGCATCGCGATGCCCAGACATAATGTACACACATATTTTCCCGAGGATTTGATGTCACGATGCTACGAAAAAATGTCCAGAATCTTAATTAAGTCATATTTTACATGCACAAGGACTCTAAGACTTCCCTATAAATATAGAAGCTCGTCCAAAACCCTAAAGGGGAGACAAGTACACAATAAAGACTATAAACACATATTTCAGAGAGAACCAAAGAGAAAGATTGAAGAGCGATACGAGGAGACGAAGGCGATGACGTCCGAAGATGAAGGGATTCGATTCGGGTTTAATCTTCTAGTTTCTTCCTTTAAACTGTAATGATTTCTATGAGATTCCTGACCCTATTTTCATTGTTTTATTATTTGGTCATGAACTAACTCTAATATTCTAAAGGATAATGTAACCTATGCTTGAACCTATGTGTTAATTGCCAATTTAATTGTTATAAAAGTTTGAATCAATTTATTTATATTTTCTTGCATTTAATGCTTCTTGTTTGTTGGCCACAAATTAAGATGATGCAAGTTTAAAATCTATAATTCAATAGAGGGGAATTTGAATAGGATCTAAAGAATATAATTAGGGGTTTTTTAGAGTTCGTGAGAATCTATAATCCCTTCGAAGTCATTAACAAAGATCATAAAGAATAACAAATTGTTAATTACTAGATTTTTATAGGGATATCAAAGTCTGTAATTGATAATATATTAACTCGGCACTCGGGAGAGGGAGTTAGAATAACTTAGGATTCTTGGCTTATAAACTACTAAACTGAATAAGAATTGATTGGCATAACAAATACATATGGGATAGCTAGGTGAAATCAGACTCTAGAATCTCTCATATCCTGGTCTATCTTTATCAAACTTGCCCTTGAAGATGATCAAGGAAGATAGTGGGGTCCTTGACGATGATGAAGCAAAGAGATGACGAGCCCTTAAAGAGCGTCATTGATATATACCATAGCTTGGTATAGGATGTCGGGGTGTATTAGTCCCCAGAGGAATTGGAGAGTATTAAGGGAGAATTAAGGATCGGGAAGCTATGGTCCCACCTAAGAATCCAGGAGGTACCAAATTATGCCTCAGTTTTGAAGTAGATAAGAAAGTTCATGTTGTTAGAAGAAGAGGAGAAGATAGCCCGAGGATGAGCTACCCAGGTACCAAAAGAGCCAAGGCAAGATAATCGACATGATATGGGTAGAAATTAGAGAGGCCCGACCCTGAGGCATGAGAAAATGCCCCCGATCAAGGTTGCTCATGTCACTGGAGAAACACCATACACCGTCCTAAACATACCATTGAGCCAGATAGCCCGGGAAATTCAAGATAAGGGCTTACTGACTGAGCCCGACCCGATAAGGTTCTCGATTTAGAGAAGAGACCACAAGGCTTATTACGTACTCCACAATGTGAATGAGCATGCCACAAAGAGATGTAGTGACCTGAAGGAATAGGTGGAGGACATGGTGAGGATGGTTACCTGATGGAATGCATAGACCATGCGGCTATGAGGGTCAGGCAATGAATGGGAAAAAGACCAATGTTCACAATAGTAAGAGGAAGGACATTGGATGGGGATTCAAACAGAGCAAGAAAGAACTATTACTGAACCAAGGGCCTAGAGGTAATGACAATAGACAAGACCCCAAATATCCTGAAGGCCAGAACAGTGCCTATAATGTTCACCAAGGAAGATGCCCAAAGGGTGACCTACCCTCATGATGACGCAATGATAATCAAGGCCAATATTAGCGGGACCGGGGTGGACAGAATATCGATAGATCCTGGGAGTACGGTGGATATCATCCTTAGGGACGCCTTGAATAGTTTGGGCGTGGAGTTCACTACCTTGATCCATGATGAAACACTATTGTGTGGGTTTGGGGGAGCAACAATTTTTCATTAGGCTGGTATAATTGAAAATGACTATCGGGACAGCCCCCACTCTCGGATCATCATGATAGATTTTACAGTAGTGGATTACATAAGCATTTATTAGGTAATTTTTGGAAGATATTTTATGATGAATTCAAGAGTAGCTATGCCAAGTTATTACCTGAAATTGAAGTTTCCGACCCAAGATAGGATTTGAGTTGTTTGTGGAAGCCAGAAGGTCGCCAAGAGTTACTTCGCTGTCGTTTCAAAAGAAACCCTACGCATTGAAGAAGTATGAGGGAAGAGAACGCAACAGAAGCAAGGTCAACCGATCCCTGACTTGAGAGACCTGTCCAGTTATGAGCATGGGAGAAGTTAGAGCTAGTGGACCATATTGGTCGCGGAAAATAATAAAGGTTGGGGTCGAGCTAGAGCTAAACTTGAGGAGGCGGCTGCTAGATTTTTTGAAGGAGTATACAAATGTCTTTGCATTGGATCACAGGGGCATGCCCATAATTATCCCCAAGGCAATTTGTCATTGCCCTGAATTACATGGTCAGTGCAAGGGGCATTGAAGCAAATCCTCACATGATCAGGGCTGTGCTAGATCTGAAACCTCCGAGGATAGTGAAGGAGATGAAGACTTAACTGGTCCAGTGGCGGTGCTCAATCAATTCATCTCCAAAGTCACCGACAAATGTCATGCCTTCTTCCAGGTAATCAAGAAGGTTAAAAAAAGTCAATTGAACGAGTGAGTGTGAAGAAGCATTCCAGCAACTTAAGGAATACCTGACCGACCTCCAATATTGGCCAAGAAAATTCTGGGTGAGATGCTATTCTTATACTTGGTTGTTTCTAGATATAGTGTTAGCTCAGTATTAGTACCAGAAGTAGACAAAATCCAATGGCTAGTGTACTATACTAGTAAGGCTTTTTTGGATACGGAAACTCAATATCCGACCCACGATCTGGTGGGTTTGTCTTTGATCTCTACAGCGAGGAAGTTACGCTCCTATTTTCAAGCCGACCCCATTGGGGTTACACTGACCACCCATTGAGGCATATGCTGCATAAGTTGGAGTCCCGCCGCCATCTGGTGAAGTGGTTCGTATAACTCACTGTGTACGATGTGTCTTACCTGCCCAGAGTTTCAATCAAGGGGCAAGCACTGGAAAATTTTGTCACGGAGTTCACTAGCACCCAGGTTATGATAATGGGGGATACCGAATGGGATCTGTTTCGATGGATCAATCAGCGCACAAGGGTGTGGCACCGGGGTTCCAAAAAAATGATTGGGGCGAAGAAGTAAGCTTTGCGCTGAGATTTTCCTTCGAAGCAATAAATAATAATAAAAAATATGAAGTAATTCTAGTCGTGCTAAGACTTTACGAAGTGGTCAGGGTAAGAAATTTGGTAGTGAAAAGCGACTCCCAGTTGGCTGTTTAATAGCTAAATGATAAGTTCCAAACAAGGGAACCAAACATAATAGCTTACCACACCGTGGTGAAGAAGCTTACTGAAGGGATGAGAAATGTGACGTTCGAGCAGATCAGACGAGAGACCAACCAGCAGGCTGATTCTTTAGCTCGGCTTACATCCTCCATCAAGTCCAAGATCCCCAAGTCATACTGTTGGAGATTTTACAGGCTGAAAAAACATGGGAGTGTAGAACGTTATATATGTAGAAGCCAAATGTGGGCCGTCAGGAATGGACTCGATAAAGAAATACTTAGAGACATGGGACATGCCTGAGGATAAGAAAGAGGCCAGGAAGCTGAAGTATCGAAGTGCAAAGTTTTTCTTGATAGATGGAGTATTGTACAAGATAAGGTACATTATATCGTATTTAAGGTGTCGGAGGCCCAAGGAGGCTAATTATGTACTTAGAGATATTCACGTGGGCATCTGCGGAAGCCACTCCGATTGTCCATAATGCGCTTAGACAAGGTTTTTTCTAGCAAAAAATGCATCAGGACGGGGTCAAGGTCGCTCGGGCATGTGGTGGGTGACAGAGGAAAGCCAATATACCCCACCAACCACCCAAACTACTAACCACTCTATCATGTACTTGGTTGTTTCCCCAATGGGGGCTGGATATCAATAAGCCTATGCCTACAAGTCGGGATCAGGTAAAATTTACCAGAGTGGCAATTGATTACTTCACCAAGTGGGTAGAGGTTGAGTCATTGTCTATAAAAACCAAGAAGAAAGCAATAGAGTTCATCGAAAATAATATTATTTGCTGATTCAGGATTCTCCAAATTATCGTCACGGAAAACGATAAGCAATTCGATAGCAAGGGCTTCAAGAAGCTCAGTGAAGACCTCCAAATTGTATTGAGATTTACCTTACCTGCTCATCCGAAGTCCAACGGGCAAGTAGAACCAGCGAACAAAACTATAAAGAGCAATTTGAAGGCAAGGCTTGGGTCAAGGAGCTACCATAGGTCTTATGGGTACATCGGATAACCTACAAGGACTCCACAGGAGAAACCCCATTTTCATTGGCTTATGGGTGTGAAGCGATTATCCCTGCAAATATCGAAATGACGACATACCGGTTGAAACACTTTGAAGAAGGGTAAAATTAAGAACTTATCAAGCACCACCTAGATCTAATAGAAGAAAAGAGAGAGAGATCGACGCTCAAGATAATAGTGAATCAGCAAAGGATGAGACTTGTTGTGATATTTTAAATCCTACCGCAAGTGTAGGTGTCAAGTTTTAGTATAAATGAGTTTAGAGTGTCGAACCCACATGGATTGCGTTAACTCGCACTAAATACTACAATTGATAATCCTAACTTTATTTAGAAAACAAATAATAAAGATTTTAATAAATAAATATAAAAATAATAAAATAGAAGGAACTAATACAATAGAGATTCTAGATCATGATTTCACCTAGTTGTCTCCTAAATATTTGTCATGCCAATTAATCTTGTTCAGTTGTATTGTTTATAAGTCAAGATTCCTAAAATATCCACTCCCTCTCTCGAGTGCCGAGTGAAAATATCATCAACTATAGACTTCGATATCTCTATAAAAATCCAATAGTTAACAACTCATTACGCTTTGTGATTCTATGTTAACGACTTCAAAAGAACTACAGATTCTCTCAAACTCTATAAAATCCTAGGTCATATTTTCTAGATCCATTCAAAATCCCCTCTCTCGAGTGATAGATTTCAAACATATATCATCATATTTGTGGCCAGCAAACACAAAGAATTAAACTCAAAAGAATATAAGTAAATCAATAAAACTTCATAACAAAATTAGCAAACAATACAAGGTTCAAGCATCAGTTACATCATTCTCAAGAATTAAGGAGTTTAGTTCATGACAAAAGATAAAAACAATGATAAACAAGTCATGAATCTAATGGAAATCATTAGAGTTCTAAGAAAGAAATAAGATGATAAAACCCGAATTGAATCTCTTCCTCTTCGGATGTCAACACATTTATCTCCTCTTGTTGCTCTTCAATCCTCCTCCTTGGATCTCTCTAAAATATGTATTCTTTTGTTTTGTACTGTGTATTAGCCTCTTCTTCCGAGTATTGGACGAAGTCATGTATTTATAATAGAGCCTTGGATCATTAAGCATATTAAAAAACCCTAAAATCATATTTCTGGTCCGCGGGGGACGCTGCAAATGACTAGATCTCCTCGAGTAGATGCAAATCGATATATTATGGGTCTCGTAACTCTTTCTAGATCAAATGTTATAGTCTTTTTAATTTCAGTGCGCAGCTGATGCTGGTTTTTGCTACTTCTTGAGTCTAATACTCCCGATAGGTCCCAAAGTACGTGTATTTGCTTCATTCTTGATGTTATAATGCTTCCTATAAATATAACATAAAATAAATATAAAATACATTAAATGGCTCGAGCCATAACAAAATAATAGGCTAAAGATGCTAGAATAAGTGGGTATAAACCACTTATCAAACACCCCCAAACTTAAGATTTTGCTAGTCCCGAGCAAAAGATAAAATAAAAAATAATTTCAAATAAATAAATAAAAATAACTAAATTAACTAGGCCACTTTCGTAGGGATCACGATTGCATTTAGCATATGCAACAAGCCTTTAAACCCATAGGCGACCCTAGTGGACGAGTTATAGTCTCGTGAGGGCTTACATCGACGACACCCACAAACGTCTTTCACACACAATCATGCAAAAATATAAAAATAAATAAAAGAAATAACCCCGATAGTTATGCATAATATTATCCTCAATGAGTGCTTATCAATGAAATCAGAGAACCTTCAAAGTATGCAATTGCGACTCAAGTCTAAGTTCTTGAATAAATTATCTAAGCTAGACTTACAGTGTGTGTGTAAAGGTTTATTCACAGCTCGACTCATAAGTAAGCCAACTCAATGATTTCGTCTCAAAAATTGAGATCTGATGGGTCAAACCAACCTAGATATCTCAAATTAACTTTATAATTGCCTTTCTTTGCTCCGTATGGTACAATTTTATTTTCTTCTTTTTCTGCTCTTTTTTTTAACACACCTACCATTTAAGGTAGCATTTCTCCTTATGGTGGTCCTAACACTCGCCCATAGGTAGCTTCACGCTTACCGGTTATAGGTGGTTTCTTTTTTTTTTTTCTTTTCATACCATAAATCATAATACTTGCATATTAAAATATATATCTAAGCAAACGGTCATTCATTGGCAACCAATTTCTTCAACTAGTCACTTTGTCAACTACTTAAGTTCTTACTGCTAAAAACCTGTTATTACGTGCTTACGAGTCTAACCTAGATCATCTACTCAAGGCATTAGATAAAAATCAATTGGGACTTATCGTTTCTAAATTTTCGTCAAAAGCAATCACAATTCATCATTAGACTTATGCTTTACTATCAAAGACATAAAAACAAAAATAATTAATTAAAATTTTTTTTTAGAATAAATAAATAAATAACAGGAAAAATGCACACATCCCCAAACTTAAAACTTGCATTGTTCTTAATGAAAGATAAATATAAAGAAACCAGATTAAGGAACAACACTACCGTGCATGGAGTTGATCAGGCTCCTGCTGGTCAGAATTTGGTTGTGCAGGCTTTGTGTGTCTCGTGCTACCTACATAAATGGCATGCAAAACGAATAAATAAACAATAGCACACAATGAAAATAAAAATTAAAAATAAAGAAAAATAATAATAAAATAAATGCAAGGGTTGCCTCCCCGCTAGCGTTAAGTTTAACGTCTTCAGCCAGACGTAACCACGCAAATGGTCAATGTGGCTTAAATGTAGTGAACCGGGTAATCTCATCTGCTTTCTTCTTTGGTATCCACCGGCTCTTATGACATGAAAAAGAAAGCTTGGCAAGCTGTGGCAGTTTATCCATAGATAGTCCCCCAGGATATGTAGATTGTCCCCTAGTTGGAAATTATGGACTGCACATTCGGCAGAACTGGCTCGGCCTCATTTTTAACCTTCCAGGGATCATCTCCAAGTGAGCAGTGACATTTCTTTTCCTCTTTTTGTGGCGCTTTGGGAGTGGTTTCAGGTTTAGCTGTGGAGAATTTTCTTTTATGCATGGAAATACTGATTTACCCTGCGTGTTTGCAACTCCCTTCTCTACTATATCTACCCATGATATTTTGCATCACCTTGAGACTCGGCATGATTTTGAAAGCACTGAAGGTGACTTCTTTATATTTACTGCCTAAATCTTGAGAGGTTTCTTTAATCTCTTTTCCGCTCCTAAGGGTTATGACTTGACATTGCTCTTTGAGGTTGACTTCAGTATTACTATGAAACACCCATTTCTGTTGATTGTCCATGGAAGAAACAAGTAACCCAATTTTTGCTTGTAAAGATTTCAATGTTGCCCTCATATTGCCCATATGTAATTCAATGTTATCCATCCTTGACTCATTCTTCTCAAACCTCTCTGAAGCTGTAGATACAAATGTGCTCATGAGGTCTTCTAAGGAAGGTTTCTGCTCATCTCTTGGATAGTTGAAGCCATGAGGAGTTTGCAAGATGTTCTCCTTATTAGCATATGAAAAATTCGGATGATAATAATTAGGCATATGACTGCCTCTATAGTTGTTGAAATTCTGATTGTTCATATACTGTACTTGTTCAAATCCTTCTCCTCTGTTGGGTAAAAGCATTCCATTAGCAGAAACAGCTCCAATAAATGGTTGGCTCATTTGATTTGTCAATACTTCTAGATGAGTCGTGAGGGACGATACTTGAGCTATCAGTGCACCAATAAGATCTGCCATTGCTTCTTTTCCAACTCTCCTCGTACGAAAGAAAGAAAAATAATATATATAATAAAAAAATAATAAAATAAAATAATAAAAAAAATAAAATAAAATAAAACTTAAGACAAAAATAAAGAAAATAAAAATTATAAAGAATAAAAAATAAAAAAAATCTAAATTAAAGCTAAGATTACTTGGTAATAGTATTAATGTGAATTAAACAAACAATCCCCGGCAACGGCGCCAAAAACTTGTTGTGATATTTTATATCATACCGCAAGTGTACGGTGTCAAGTTTTAGTATAAATGAGTTTAGAGTGTCGAACCCACAGGGATTGCGTTAACTCGCACTAAATACTACAATTGATAATCCTAACTTTATTTAGAAAATAAATAATAAAGATTTTAAAAAATAAATATAAAAATAATAAAATATGAGGAACTAATACGATAGAGATTCTAGATCCTGATTTCACCTAGCTATCTCCTATGTATTTGTCATGCCAATTAATCTTTGTTCAGTTATATTGTATATAAGTCAAGATTCCTAAAATATCCACTCCCTCTCTCGAGTGCCGAGTGAAAATATCATCAACTATAAGCTTCGATATCTATATAAAAATCCAGTAGTTAACAACTCATTACACTTTGTGATTCTATGTTAACGACTTCAAAGGAACTACAGATTCTCTCGAACTTATAAAATCCTAGGTCATATTCTCTAGATCCATTCAAAATCCCCTCTCTCGAGTGATAGATTTCAACATATATCATCATATTTGTGGCCAGCAAACACAAAGCATTAAACTCAAAAGAATATAAATAAAATAAAACTTCATAACAAAATTAGCAAACAATACAGGGTTCAAGCATCAGTTACATCATTCTCCACAAATAAGGAGTTTAGTTCATGAAAAAAGATAAAAACAATGATAATAAGTCATGAATCTAATGGAAATCATTAGAGTTCTAAGAAAGAAATAAGATGATAAAACCTGAATTGAATCTCTTCCTCTTCGGATGTCAACGCCTTTATCTCCTCTTGTTGCTCTTCAATCCTCCTCCTTGGATCTCTATAAAATATGTATTCTTGTGTTTTGTGCTGTGTATTAGCCTCTTCTTCTGAGTATTGGACGAAGTCATGTATTTATAATAGAGCCTTGGGTCAGTAAGCATCTTAAAAAACCCTAAAATCATATTTCTGGTCCGCGGGGGACGCTGTGGCGCATCACAGTGGGCTCTGTAGCGCCCATATCTCTGGAATATATGTGTAAATAACTAGATCTCCTCGTGTAGATGCAAAGCGATTATTATGGGTCTCGTAACTCTTTCTAGATCAAACATTATAGCCTTTTGAATTTCAGTGCGCATCTGATGCTGGTTTTTGCTACTTCTTGAGTCTGATACTCCCGATAGGTCTTGAAATACGCGTATTTGCTCCATTCTTGATGTTATAATGCTTCATATAAAAAAGACATAAAATAAATTATAAAATACATTAAATGGCTCGAATTATAACAAAATAATAGGCTAAAGATGCTAGAATAACTGGGTATAAACCACACTTATCAGGACGTTTCTAGGACAATAGGGTTCAGGTACAATCCTTCTAGCCTGGTGACTTGGTCCTGAGGAGAATTACCCTGAATACCAGGAGGCCCGAGCAGGGCTCATCGGGTACATATCTTCTTATGCAGCTGGACGGTACCCTACTCAAAAAACCCCAGAACATTGAGATGCTGATAAGATATTTCCAATAAAGCCCCTCTTAGAATGACCCTCAAAGAGTTGTAGGATGGCCGATTGATCCCTTGAATATAAATAAGGCTTTCTTTTTTAAATAAATATTTGTCGATCTATGCTTGTTATTTATTTGGACATGAAAGAGCTGTTTAATATTCTTGTGAAATATTTGTGATCTGAATATGTGAAGGGATGAAATGCACGTGGGAAAAGCGTACACCCCCACGACACGCCAATCCCATGTGTCATCATCAAAATCTAGGACTGGAATGTTATTACCCAATGACTTGCATCTTTGAGGGATATAACATGAAGACCTACGTGGTGTTTGGTGCCTCAGGCATCCATAGCATGCTCGTCGAAGAAGTCGGCGTGGCGTTTAGTGCCCCAAGGTAATCATAGCACGTATGGATTGAAGATAGTTATGGTACTATAGTACCTCATGATTTGAATAGCATGGAAAGATAATTCCCCTATGGCATTTTCCACCCAGTGTTGGAGGTAAGTAGCATGGGGAAGGCCCACGGGCCTCCATGGCATCTGTAGCCTCGGGATATGCCTAGCACGGGGAGGGAGAAAGCCCCCATGGCCTTGGTCATCCCACTTCGGACCTTTCAAACATAGGACAGGGAAGGTAGGAAGGCCTCCATGGCGTTTTCAGGACTGTGGTTTTTCCTAGCATGAGCACATTCCATATGGCTTTGGTCACCCTTTTGGTTCATAGCTCAGTTCACCGGGACATCTGGATTATAAGATTCAGAATTATTGTTTTGGGTAACGTAGGGCTGGACGCTGTCTTAGGTTCCCTCGTTGTTTCTTTTTGGGTCAATACGGATATGTCACCTCCGTTGTACTTGTCTTACTTTTATTTTTATTTTTATTTTTTGCTAGATGACTTTGTGTGGGATGCCTTTACCAATGTCAATAAGAGATCACTATAGGTCGAAAATCTTACCTTCTGGTTGAGTCTTGGTAAGAAGTATAATGGCTCGAGCTGCATTTGTTCTGCCGAGGCAGTATTTGAATGGCACAATGAAGGAACATTACCTTGTAAGCAAGTGATTGTATCAGATCAGTGTTGGGTTATGTCCCACAGAGGCCTTATTATGTTTGTTGGCATGAGGTTGGAGTTTCACCCCCATGGCCAAGTATTGAATGACACAAGGATGAAACATTCTATTATAGCCAAGTGATTGTATCGGCTCAGGGTCAGTTACGTCCCACTAAGGCCATATTGTGTTCATTGGCATGTGGTTGGAGTTTCTTCCCAATGGTAAAGTGTTGAATGGAATAAGGAGGGAACATTACTTTATGGCCAAGTGATTATGTAGGATCAGGGTTGGGTTATGTCCTATCGAGGCCTTATTGTATCCATTAGCATGGGGTTAGAGTTTCTCTCCCATTTCCAAGTGTTGAATGGCACAATGAGGGAATGTTCCATTGTGGCCAAGCTAGTGCATCATCTCGAGGTCCGGTTACGTCCCACCGAGGCCTTATTGTGTTCATTGGTATGAGGTTGGAGTTTCTCTCCAATGGCCAAGTGTTGAATGGCACAAGGAGCGAACATTCCCTTATTGCCATGCTAGTGCATAGGTTCAGGGTCGGGTTACATCCCACTGAGGCCTTATTGTGTTCATTGGCATGGTGTTGGAGTTTCTCCCCCAAGGCCAAGTATTGAATGGAATAAGAAGGGAACGTTCCCTTGTGGCTAATTGATTATGTTGCCTTAGGGTCGGGTTACGCTTCACCAAGCCCTTGACATGCTTGTTCGCATAAATGTGGATATAGGTTGAGTAGAAGGACGCTTTGTTTGAATAATGTTGAATCTGCTAAGTAAAACATCCTAAGAGTGGAATTGCATTATGTAGGGCTCGGGCATCAGTGTCTACTAGTGGTGTGATCCCTTAAGGGAATGAGTGAGTTTACTTTTATTAAATTTTCTAAGTGTTGATTAAATTTGATCATGTCAGCGTATTGAAGTGGAAGGTGCGTCAGATCGGGTCTTTGATTAGTGTGTGCTTCAGGAAAAGAAATGAAAATACAAATAATCATGCTATTTCATTCAAGAGTTCTTTACAAGGGGTCCCGTCGGAGTTACCTATATACAAAAGGAAAAAAGGGAGGCAGAATAAAACAAACAAGCCGTGAATATCTTTGGGAGCAGCAACTGATGTTGTGGGGCCAATAGCCTTTTCTGGAGGAACCGCGGTAGAAGAGGAGGGACCAGAAGTCTCTTCTGGAGGAGCAGTAGTAGATGAGGAAGGGGCAGGAGCCTACTTAGAAGGAACATCAGCAGATGATGAGGGGTCGGGATCCTCTTGAGTGGAAGGCACAGTGGACAATAGCTTGGGGTCTGGGATGGCCTCGGGGTCTTCTGAACTAAATGTAAAGGACTCTTCTTATGTCATATCCCCTTGTACACCTTCAGAATTTTATGAATGATCTCCAAGTCCAGGCTGGGCTAGGTCAGCTTGAACACCTCAATACATTCGAACAACCCTTGTATTTTGGCCTCTTATTTGGCAGCCTCTAGACGGTCGGGCAGCTCGACATTTATCCACTTCAGATCATCTTGAGACTTGGCCAACTCATCTAGAGCCTTCTCCAATTGATCCATTTTTTCCTCAAGCTTGCTCTCGGCCGTGGAATATGAACTCAAGCTTGCTCTGACGCTTGAGTTCATATTTCTTCTAGATAACCTCGGCTCTAACCTTGTCTCTTTCCTTCTTTGTTATTTCTAAAGCTGTGTATATGGAAGCAATCTCAGCTTTAAAAGCTTCCTCGAATTGTTTGAGGCCTCGATTATCTGCCCTTGGTTCCTCCAACTACTTTGACAGCTCTTGCTCCCTCTTGATCAGACGACTCTGGAGTCTTTGGGCCTAGCCCCCTCGAAGAGGTTGCTCGTCAATAAATCTTTATTGGTGGCCAAGAGATAGGACATCTGCAGCATAGAAGATGAGATCAGTATTGAAAATGGAAAAATGAAAGTACAAGGAGAAGTCTAGTTTCCTTTCCATGAAATCGGCAGGTCCTGTTAAGGATGTACTCGTGTGAGATTTCCTCATATGTCGTAGCATGCTCCAAGCTCACGGTCTCAACCATATAATTAAGTTCGGGATGAGGTAGGCCACCTTCTCCCTCACATCCTCGGAAAAATTATTAATCCCCGACAGCGGGGCACTCTCTCTGTCTTGGGGAGGGGCTGCTGGGGCTTTTCCTTTTTGGCCCACTATTTTCCTCCTGGGAGCCCTCTCTGTAGGCTCCTCGGGCTAATCTCCCTCAGTCTGGTGGAAGGGACTTTTAATGGTCGGGAGGGAGCAGATATAGTTTGTGACGGTTGGGAAGTGCTTATGATTTGGGTCGGCAGTGAAGCACTTGAATTTTGGACTGAAGGGATCGGTATTAGAGTGGGTTGTGGGGCAGTTGAGGGCCCGGCTGATGAAGCAGCCGTATGTGTTGATTTCTGTTTGACCTCTGGTAGAATCGGGGTTGTGACTCAGGGACAGGCATTGCTAGACCCGCCTTAGGAAGCCCGAGCTAACTCCTAAGCAAGTTGGACGAGACTTGTGATGCCAGACATTTCTGTTAAACAAATGAATACGATTAGAACATAAAAGTGGCAAAACAGCAGAAAGAAAACAACAAGACAGTAAACATAAGGTTAGTGGGTCAGTCAAAACATACCAGTTTGCCTGGATTGGGGTGGTAAGGTGATCGGGAAGAGGCCTAAGTCTGCAAGGGAATAAGGGTTTATGGGGTCCCTATAGTGGCCTCCGAACTCTTTTGACTTCTTTACCATGTCCCGAGTCTCGTGATGGACTTTTGGGAGATCTCCTCAACAAGCTACAAAAGGCTCGGAGATTAGTGAGCTATTTAAGTTTAATCATAGGGGAAATAGAGGTTGGGTCGTTACATTCATCCGAGAAGATGTTGGGGACTGTGACACGTTCGCTTTCAACCATTTAGTGTTCTCCCTAGGGGCCCACTACAAAAAACCACATGTCTTTAAAAATTTTATTAGTGCTGGGAGGATGGTAATGATGTGGGGGACCCCGACATGGGCAGAAAGGTAATACCAACCCTTGTACTCTATTGGGTTGGAATTCATTTGATATAGACGTTTTAGCTCTGAGAAGGCCGGCGCTTTCAGCCCGGCTCGATTCCAAATTTTATACAGGCCGGCAAATATCCTCTAAATTTTTAGGTTCAGCTGATATGAGGCTATTTACATGGCTGACAACATCTTTACGAATTAATTTTGAATGGAAAAATACAGTCCCATATCGAAGAAGGTTGTGCATAATTCCACGACATCATCGCCAGGTCGGCTCATCTGCCTCCATCCCTCGAGACAGCCAGACCGATATCCTCGGGAATGTTGAATCTTTCTCGAAACTGCTCTAGATCGGCCTTGGTAATTATTGAAGCCCGGTCCATATCAAGGTACATAAAGTCCAACCGGGTATGACTTGGTTGGGGTCGAGGGTCACTGTTATAGTAAGACTGGTTGTGCTCTTCCGAAATAGACGGAGTTGTGTCATAATCATCAGGACTTTCAAATCCTGAGCTGTTTACAAACGTGTGAGTGGGTAGGGAATAGCCAGAGGGCTGAGAGGAATATGAGAGGAATACCCTGAGTTTGAAATTCCTGTCATAACATGACTAGAGGTGGAAGGTTAATCCATAGTTAGAATTATTTAATATTAGTGTAGTTTACACTAAATTTAGGGTCACTATGTCATCATCCATACAAAAATGGCTAATCCTAGAAAAGCTCTAAGTGCCCTAACAATGGAAAAATAGTAAATCCTCAAAAGTACAAGCAAAAGCAAAAGCAAACCCATTCTGGAAACCCGGAAACATATGCCCCTACCCCTAAAACCTAGAAAAAACACTCGAATATACACGCCAACAAATAGATATATCCACACAAGGTAACTCATCCCCCATATTTTCATTATCATCATAGAACAAGCAACAAGAACACAAATAGTCAGCATATGCAAGTTGTCACCATTATTGCAAGCAAAAGGACAAAAAGTGAGAAATAGGAAGATGAATACTTACTTGAGAAGACAGAAGAGAAGGTTGGGGAACTCGTGAAAATGTTGAAGGTTGGAGGATTACAGAAAGTATAGAAGCACTGAGGATTTTGTTAGAGAAGATGAAGTGGTAAAAAATATGATATGGAGAACAATGGCCTTTAAATATGGCAGCTCAAGTTGTTTTATGACCGTCAGATTGGAGTGAGTGCACGGGATCAGTAACACGTGTAAGAGAGATCTCAGCCATTGAATTCAAATGAAAGGTCGGGATTGAAGCTACTGTTTGGGTTAGACACAATTGTCCTTAGTTTTGGCGTGCAACTCATGAATGCACGACACCTGGTATCTCGGGGAGACGAAGTGAAAATTAGCCTTGAAAAGATGTGACGGGCATTTAGGGAAGGCCATTAGGGTTTCACAACTTCTTTGAGGGATTTTAGAAGCCATAAAATGACCTTTTCGACTGGTAGCGAAAAAGAAATCATGACCCGGGGGATGTAGGAGTGCTAATATTCACGAGTTAAGACCCGAGGGCATGGGCACAATATGTACCTTTATTATAGTTCCCGACATCAACTCACAAACTCATTGATACCCAGAACTAGGGGACAGATGTTGATAGTGATTTAAAGCCTCGAGGAACTCAAAAGCCTGGAGAAAAGGTAGAATAAGTTTTTGCAGTTAACAAGGTGGGGGTCCAAGGTCCTGGTGAGGATGAGAGGCCAGGCAGAGAGACTCGAGCCTGAGGCACAGAGGCAGACCTCATAATAAGGCATTAGATTCGACAATATTGACACATGTGATGACCGACCCGAGGCCATCATGTGATATGTTTTATGCTTGTGAAAATAGGAATGACTTGGAGTGACCTAATTGAGGCACAGTCACATACACCCGAAAAAACTTTACTAGAAACAAGGAAACGTTGGAAGGTGGCCACATAAGAAGTTCATAAGCCTTCAAACACTTATCAAGAATATGCAGGAATTATAAAGAGAAAGTGAGGGAAGTGAGCAAATCTCTCTCAACCTGACTTGGCAAAGAAGATAGGAAGATGATACATCACCAATCACATCGGCATGTCGACCCGGTGACCTAGGTCGAGGTTACCGTATCTTATGCTTATGTATGGATGACGTCAGCCCTACATGAGAGTTAGCCTTCAGAAGGTTGATGCAATGGTAGCAGGGCAGAGGATTATCTCCTAACACACGGAACATCGTGAGAGTGGTTGAATTGCAGGCTGTCATGTGGGCAGAACGTGTAACCGTAGTAAAGTGGCAGAGTTGCAAGCTGGTAGAATGTGTAAGAGTGGGAAATTGGCCAACGTCATGGGTTGGTGTAACAGTAAATTTATTGGTGCAGTAAAAGATTCAGGATCCCATATAAAGGGAACATGTAATAGTGGCAATAATGACAAGAAGACATGGCTGACCACGGGTTGGTGTAAATGGGCCTATATAAAGGAGTCGAGAATTCAGTATCAGGGGTTGGTTCCATTGGGTTAGTATTTTTTTTAATCGATTACTTATAAAAGATAGCTCTAAGAGTTTAGTGATAGAGAGATAGCAGGTCGGTTTGACTCAAGCTTATAATAAAAACTTCTTTTTTTTCTCACATGGACATAGGTTGGAGCCACTTTCTACCGAACAACGTTAACCCTTTGTTTTCTCTGTTATTTCTTATTTGCTTACCAAGTTTATCTTTGGTTCATAACTAACCAAATAAATTCATTGTATGTGGAAGATTTGTTCTAGGAGTAGATTTTCCCAAATCTCCCCTGAAATAAAAAACAACTGTCAACATATTTTATTATTATTTTTCAAAGGAAAATACAAGAAATTATGGGATCGACACTAGGGGCATGGGCAGCCCATTCTTGGGGCCGCCATTGTATGTGGGTAGGATTTGTTATATCTTATAGCGGTAATAGGCGGATTTGGTATTATAAATCAAAACCTGTTGCGAATAGTGGGTGGGTTTAATAAATGGAAAAACTCGATGGATACACGCATTAGGTATCCGCCAACCCGCCAGTCTTTTATTTTATTTAAATTATTTTTGTAATATTTATTTAAGAAGAAAATAATTAGTTTGAGAAAACTTAATTTATACTTGTTGGACAATTATGACCCATAGCATCACTATTTGTACAGAACATGGTGTTGTTGTACAAATTAACTATGTGACAAAGGAAATTGCTCTTTTATCATTTGTAATTGGATTACCAAGATACATAAATGATAAAAGTCCATATGATTAGTTCCGGATTAATAAGATATGAGACAGTATTAATCCACTAAGGTTTAATCATTAAAATGTCCCTAGTCGTAGTATTATCGAAATTGGACATCGATAATGCGGAATAGACTAGTATTGCACTTGTGCGTGTTATGGGAGCATAACAGCTTAGTTCTCATATATTTGGGTATTGGATACTCATGCAAGTGTAATATGAGGTTGTGTTTACCGATGGTACAGAAACAGCTTTGCTCTGGATAGACCCCTCAGAATTCCATTGGTAGTATGACTATGTGTCTATGGAAGTCCGAATCAGGGTAGGTGTATTTGGTCTTAACCTGAGACTTGCACCGCTAATACTTGCGACAATCAATATACTTTGGTTTTGGTCGTCCAGGGCTTTAACCGGTTCTGTGTACACCTCTTATGGGTATATTGAGAATCGTAGTGTATTGGGTGTGATGTCAAGATGGAAGTATCACTCCAGTCATATAGAGATGATGGTCACGTAGGATACGGAACTGCTGCTCTTATATGCTACAGTTATCGGGATAATATGACTTGGTCATGTTTATCCGATTATAGAGACTAATTACCAGAGATCTGATATGTGCTTCGTATGGGGCAGACGCAATTCCAGCCCCAGGCCTAGCACGTGACATCTGATACTGGATCGCAATACGTAATACTACGTATACTACGCCTGATACAGATTACATATTCCTTTAAGAATATTTCTGGAGAATTGGGTAGGCATGGTGCTTTGCTAGAAGCCAACCATGTCTTGTAAATCAGTAAAAACGTAGTACTAGGTACGTACGTGTTCGGATAGTCCGACGACCAGATTTACTGTCAACATATCTGGGGATCTCATGGGTCGCTTCCCGAAGATTCACCGATGACGTATGACTCACACATAATTAATCTTGGATTAATTAGTAGAGAGAGAAAATTAATCTAGGATTAATTACGGAGATATTTTATCTGGGATAAAATATTATTTAAAGAGATAGAACGATTAATTTGGAATTAATCGATAAAATAATATATTCGATATATTATACGAAATTAGATTTCGACGCGGAATTAAAATTAGATTTTAATTCGGGCAAACGAGTTAATTTAGAAGTAATTCGCTAGCGATGTGAATAGTAATTTTGCTAGGCATAATTATTTAATTAATTTGATTTAATTACGTCGCAACAGAAAATTCATTAATTTGGAATTAGCGAACCCGAGCCCGGGAGTGTTTGCGGGCCCACTCACATTTTGAATTCAAGTGCGGCCCACAAGTCACATCACGCGTCAAATCATTAGTCATTCTTGTTATGGCAGTCACATCAACCTTGAGTGATGTGATGGTTGTTACTTTTGTGAGTGATGTGAGTTGTTGGAAGGCTTTAATGCCTTGTACCTTTTTGGGAAATGGTATTTGATTTTTGAAATAAAAAAAAACAAAAAAAAACAAAATACACAACATATTTTTTTATCTTCCTCTCTCTCTCCCATTCGGCTTTGTGCCAATTTTCTCTCAAAGTTCTTGGCTTTGCCGAGAACAAGAAGAAGCAAAGGAGAAAAATTGTGGCAATTTTTCAAGGGTGCTAGCACATCAATGGAGTCTTACAAAGGTGATAGGGAAACCCATTCAGGAGCATGGAATCCACACACAAAGCTTGGAGCTTGGAGATTCAACAAGGAGCACAAAATGGAGGCCTTGGCCGAGAGCTTCAATGGTGAAGAAATTTTTCTGTTTCATCGCATTGCAAATCCGATCAAAGTGAGTATTTCTGCAACTTAACTTTGTTGTATTCACACGTTTAAATGCTTAAATTGATCTTAGTTTGACCTAGACAACTCCAATAATGGTATCAGAGCCATGATTTAAGCATGAAATTGAATTAGGGTAAAATTAGGGTAAAATTGATTTGAGCATGTTTCGATGAAATTGATTGTTTGAGTATGCTTGAATGATGATAACATAGTGTTATGCATGATCAATTTGATGAAAATTGAATTGGATCAAATTTTCCCAAAAACATGGCTTGGCCGAAAGTTACAAGTTACCCTAATGTCATGGTAATTTTGTTTTTTGAACATTGGATGAGTTGGAAAACATGGGATATATTGATTTATGATTTAATTGGATTGAAATCGAAATCGATTTAGAAAACCTCAAATTGTCGTGACCATTAAGCATGAAATGGGATTGATTTTGCTTCAATTGTGTTGGACATGAATTGATAATTAGATTAGCATGATTAATTATGTAAATTGGTATTTTGTAAATGTTAATTTGACTAATTAATTATGGCTATACACTTTAAGTTAATTAAATTGTGATATTGGAATATTGTCATTTAATTAGTTGGGCTAAATTTGGAATTGGGCTTATAAAGTTGTATTTGGGCTTAATGGGCTTGGTTGGGCCAAGTATGGTTTAAGTTAATTGGTTGGATCCAATTGGGCCTAAAACCATTTCCATAAAGTCCAAATATGATTAAATGGGCCTTTAATATTTTAATTGGGCCTAATAGGCCTAAATTGATTTTTGGCAAATAAAGGTGATACCTTAATTGGGCTTTGGTATTTGGGTTTGACCCATATTGACCAAAGTCCATGCCTTATAAATTAATTGAAAGCCCATTGGACTTTAATTAAATTGACGTTGGATGTTAATTGGGTTTTGAGACCCGTAATGATTAGATTTAGAATCTAAGTCACAAAAGGCTCATTAATAAAGTTTAATTATTTAATTTAGAATTAAATATTGAATTGGTATTAAATATAAATTAAATTGGATTTAATATTGTAGTTTAATATAATTCAAGAATTCGTACTTTGAGTACTTATTCTTAAAAACGAGTCGGACTCGCGCAAATCAAATCGTTGTTTGAACATTGGATGGTCATTAATTTCAGATTAATTAATTGGATTAGATTGATTGATAACATGTTTTGGGTGAATACATGGATGTGATGTATGAATAATGTATACATGATGGATATTAGATGGGTGAGGGTAATTTTGGAAATTATTGTAATAAATTTAGAACTTATTAAATTGGACCTGCGTGTCCAGCCTATTACCTCTTGACTCTTTGTATTTCTCTTCTCACCTATTCCCCCTCAATGTAAATGAGGTTTCTTTAGAAGTTTTATGTAATTGGGTAGAAGTAAGATTTGTGCTAGCGGTAGAGACGAAAGGGAGAGATTTGTTCTAGGAACAAAGTGTGTTAAATATCCATCCGCATTTCATTATTAAATTTATTTATCGCGCCTTATTATGCTTTTAGAATGCATGCTTAAGGGTGTATGATGAGATATAATCAAAGATAATTAATTGGTTGCCAAATACGCGAAAAACCCTCAATATATATTAAGCGTTTTCCTTCCATTGAATGATTCTCTCTCAAGATCCAAGATTGGCACTGGTTTGTTGGCCAAAGTCAAGACCTTTTTCCATCGCGAATATGTTTGAATCATGAAGGCTTTGTTCCATATCGTAGGTCTTGTCCAAGTTGTGATTTGTTGGCCAAAGTCAAGATCACTTCTTGTCCATCGACATCGATTACGAAGCTTTCCAAGGTCAATGGGTCCCGCTTAACTGGAATCATTAAGTTTTTTGTGCCAAAACCAAGGCTTAGTTGATTCAGAGGAAAAAGGTTAGGAAAATATATTGGATATATTGGCATATATAAGATATATGTTTCGGACTTGGATGTCCACCTACTGGATCTAGGAATTGGATGAGATCCAATTGATCTTAGAGATCTACCTAGTTAAATATCATACAGCTTGTTGGCCAAAGTCAAGCTTGTGTGTTATTTAACAGGATCCTAGCCCACTAGGAAACAATGTTTCCCAAGTACTCAACAGAGGGTTAGAGGCTCGCCGAAAAATATTGGGAGGCAAGTATTAAATTTGCAATTTCATTTAGATACTTGCCAATACACGCTCAATTCAATTTTTCGTCATCAATTTAAATATATTAGTTGTGTTGGACAGTTATGACCCATAGCGTCACTATTTGTACAGATCATGGTGTTGTTGTACAAATTAACTATGTGACAAGGAGATTGCACTCTTATCATTTGTGATTAGATCACCTAGATATATAAATGATAGGAGGTCCCTATGATTAGTTCCTGGATTGAGATGATATGAGACAGTATCAGTCCTCGAATGATTAATCATTAAATATCCCTAGTCATATTATTATCGAGATTGGACATCGATAATGCGGAATAGACTAGTATTATACTTGTGCGCGTTATGTGAGATCATAACGGCATAGTTCTCATATATTTGGGTATAGGATACTCATGCAAGTGTGATAGGAGGTTGTGTTTTACCGATGGTACGGAAAATAGCTTCGCTCTGGATAGACCGCTCGGAATTCCATTGGTAGTATGACTATGTGTCTATGGAAGTCCGATATCAGGGTAGGTGTATTTGGTCTTAACCTGAGACTTGCATCGCTAATACTTACGACAATCGATATGCTTTAGTTTTGGTCGTCCAGGGCTTTAACCGGTTCTGTGTACGCCTCTGCTGGGTATATTGAGAATCATAGTGTATTGGGTGTGATGTCAAGACGGAAGTATCACTCCAGTCATAGTGGCGATGATGTCACGTAGGATACGGAACTAGTGCTCTTAAGTACTGCAGTCATCGGGATGATATGACTAGGTCATATTCATCCGATTATAGAGACTAGTTACCAGACATCCGACATGTGCTTCGTACAGGGCAGACACATTCCAGCCCCAGGCCTAGCACGTGACAATCTGATACTGGATCGCAATATGCAATACTACGTATACTACGCCTGACATAGATTATATATTCCAGTAAGAATATTTCTGGAGAATTGGGTAGGCACGGTGCTTTGCAAGAAGCCAACCATGTCTTGTAAATCGGTAAGCACGTGGTACGAGGTACGCACTTATTCGGATAATCCGATGACCGAATTTACTGCCAACATATCCAGGGATCTCTTGGGTCACTTCCCAAAGATTCACCGATGACAGTTGATTTAATTAGAATTAATCTGGGATTAATTAAGAGAGATAATTAATCTGGGATTAATTAAGAGAGAGAAAATTAATCTTGGATTAATTGAGGTATTATTTAATCTGGGATTAAATGTGTTCGGAAGAGAGAGAACGAGATTAATTTGGAATTAATCGGTAAAATAAATTTGATAGTTAAATTTAATTTTTTTCTATTTAATTTATTCGTATTTGCTAAAATTAATATATTGGATATATTAATATGAATTGGATTTCATTACGGAATTAAAGTCGGACTTTAATACGAACAAACTAATTAATTTAGAATTAATTCATAAACGACATTCGTAATATATTTGCGAGGCATCGTTATTTAATTAAATTAGATTTAATTATTTAGCGACGAAAGTTCGTTTAATCGGATTAAACGGAACCGAGCCGCGGCAAATGTTCGTAGAGACATTTGAATTTTGAATTCAAATGTGGGGCCCACTTCACATGTGGTAGTTGGGAGGGTAGTTGGCATTTATGCCAAGCCACTCACCATCCAACTACCTTGGAATGGTTTTGGTGAAACCATTTACCCAACTACCTTGTTTAGGTAAAAGGGTAAATTGGTTTTACCTAAAACTCTTCTCTCTCTCTTCACTTGTGGATGCATCACACTTCTAACACACATGGAACAAAAGAAACCCTAAAATCCTCTCTCCATGGGTGTGAGCTTCTAGCCTTCTTCTCTTTGATTTTTTTGCAAAATCAACAAAGCTAGCACTTGGAGAAATCAACTAAGGTGATAGGGAAACTACTTCAAGAGTTTGAATCATCACTTAAAGCTTGGATCTTGGAGATCTCCTCTCAAATTTTAAAGCTCAAATCTGTTCATTGTAAGTATATTCCGCAACTTATTTTGAATTTATGAACACCTTTACATGCTTATTAGATCCTTGGCACGTTCTAAGAACACTAACAAGTTGGACTAATATTTAATCGTTGTTTTAATTAAATAGTTAGACTGTATTCAAACTACTTCATTTATAGTTGATTATATAATTGGATTATAGTAATCAATATATTTGAATTTAACCAATTAAATTATAGTTGATTATATAGTTAGACTATAGTAATCATATATTAAAATAGTACATAAAATCGTTGATTGTATAGTTGGACTATAGCAATCAAGATAACTGAAAGATTGGTTTTTAAAACATAATCATGGGTGAAAATGTATTTAAACGGCTCTAATTTTCAGATTGGGAATAGAAACTCAGAATAGTCCTGGGAACTGAGAAGTTATTCTATTTGATAGAACAACCTCTTGGGCCTAAGTCCGGAGTTGAGCAAATAGTAGAACATGATATTTGGAATATTCATGTGATGATAACTTTAATGTTTAATTCATTATGCTTGCCATAATGACTCCTTAATTTCCTAATCAGAACTAAGGATTAGATCCTTAAAGTATGATGAAGAAATTGAAGGATCTTCATAGATCTATTCTTAGATCTTAGAAGTATTAAATTAATAACTCTTGGATAGTTAATGGCCATTCTCAATGAGACAAAGCCAAAGTTTGCAATAAGGCAAGTAGCGCAAGGCGCATCTTACTTCAATATTCTAGAAGGCCAAGGCTTGGCCAAAGACTTCTGGAATGTGAAAAAGGGCAAAGGCAAAATCATTATAATCTTCTAGGAAGATAAAGGACATATCCCAAGATGTCTACCTAAATTGTGGCAAACGGGGTCATTGAAGCATGACTGCCGTATGGACAAAGCAGACATGAAGGAATTGAAGACGAGCAAGGCTCTGACTTCAAATATGTTTGTCATAAATATGCTCACTACTAGTATTAAAATTGGATTTTAAGTACTTAGTGTGATACATAAATATGCATTGATGTGCAGAATTTGCTGTGAGCAGGATACTGACTTCAGATGAGATTAATCTGCGAATCGGAAACGGGACGACAGTCGCTGTTTCAACCGCAGATACCTAAGTTTAGGAACTACCCTTTGGGTGTGTACTTAAATTAGGAAACTATTATAATGTAACTAGTTTGACTAGAAACATTATCTCTATATCGAGTATAACTCGTTGCGAGTATACCTTTATATTCTAGAACACTAAAGTGTTTTATTTTATAAAGATGATATTGAGATAAACACATTAGATGTGAATAACAGTATTTATATTTTGAATATAAATAAATCTCAAACATATAATATGACGAACAAATAGCTCAAACTGATTTGATCAGATAAGACTTATTTGTGGCAGTGGTGTCTGGGACATATTAAACAAGACTCGTATATCCACACTTTTGAAGAGTGGATACTAGGACGGATTTGATTCCATTCAAATGATGTCTACAAATCTAGTTCATTAGGTAAAGTACCTAAAATACCTTTTACTTTGTAAAAGTATAAGTGCCACTGATCTATTAGCCCTTGTTCATAGTGACGTAAGTGGGCCCATGTCTAGCTAGGCTAGAGGTGGATATGAATATTTTGTGACCTTTACGGATGTGGCATCGCGTTATGGTTGTGTTTCTTTTGAAGAACACAAATCAGAAACTTTTAGAGTTTCGACACGAAATAGACGAACAGATCGGCTAAAGTATTAAAACATCACGGTTTGACCATGATGAAAAATACTTCAGCAATAAGTTTCTCATATACTTGAAAGAGTATAGTATTCTTTCAATGAGGACTCCTCCTGGAACATGTCAATTTGACGGTGTGTCCAAACGGAGAAATCAAATTTTTTTAGACATGATAAGGTTAATCATGAGTCGCTCTGAGCTACCATTTTTCCTTCAAAGGGGATACGCATTAACAGTGCAATACTTATTTTGAATAAGGTTCCATGAAAATCTGTTTGACAGATTTCATATTAGATATGAACAGGAAAGAAATCGGATTTTCTAACTCCTATTGATTTGGGAATGCTAAGCATATGTTTGGATGATACCAAACAGGAACCCAAAATTGGATAAGTGCCAATTGTAGGTTATCCTAAGGAAACCAAAGTATAGTACTTATACAACTCACTAAGAGAGCAATATGATTGTTGCTCACCATGCGGATTTCCTAAGAGGAATACCGATATGCAATGGTAAGTGGGAGGATAGTAAAAGTCGATGAAAATTGGAGTTCTACTGTTCAAGGCACCAAGTCCTTAATGGAACACAAACGGTTCATCAAGGATGAAACCATACCAATAATCTTCGAATACACAAGAACATCGTAGGTCGGAGAGAGTCAGAAAACAACCTGGGGAATGGGTTTCTGATCTCACCTCATAAAGATGTCAATATTTTGAGGAATACAAACTGACTTCGTATGAAGAAGTGATACTAGGTATCGACTCCCTATCATGGCAAAGTGCCATAAGTCCGAAATGGATTCCATGTATATCAACTATGTTTGGACACTAGTTATTGTACCGCAAGGCATTGTGCCTATTGGTACTATATAAGTCTTTAAGGAAGACATACGTGGATGGTAGCATACCAACGTGCTAAGCTAGGCTTGTAGCGGAAAGGTATCGTTATCAACATTATGTTGATTACAATGAAATCTTTTTCATGTTGCCACGTTAAATCCATTTGGATAATGCTTGTTGATACTGCATATTTCATTTATGAAATATGGCAAATGAACGTCAAAAATGCTTTCCTTAAAAGGAAACCTTTTGGAGGATGTTTACAATATCCTGACGGTTTTGTCGTACCAAAACTAGCAAACAAGGTTTGCAGGTTATTCGATCAATGTCTGGATTGAAGCAAGCATAAGGTTCTTGGAATTATCGTTTTGATGTAATCATAATGGTTTATGATTTAATTCAAAACAAAATGATTCTTGTGTATATAAGGAGGTTAGTGGGAGCGCACTGACAATAATGTCCTAAAAAATGATGATATGTCATTTCTTGGAAATGATATTCCCATATGACAATCGATGAAAGCTTGGCTTTCATGAAAATTCTCCGTATAATTCTTGGGAGAAACAACCTTATTCTAGGAATAAAGATCTACTGGGATAGATTTAAAGTTGTTAACACTCTCTGAGAACTCGTACATTGAAAAATGTACGTGACCTGGTGTCTCATACGCTTTGAGCATATGGAGTCACAAAGGATCAATCCAAGTGATAGTCACTGGATTGATATTAAGAACATCTGTTAGTATCTTATAGAACTAATGATGATGTCTTAAACTATGGAGAAGGAAAACTTGAAGTGACTGGGATCACTGCTGTAAGTTTTCTAACCGATAAAAACAACGGTACAATACAGTTTGAATAACGGAACAGTGAGCTGGAAATCTTCCTAGCAAGATACTGTTACCGAATAAACAACAAATGCGGGTCATTGCTGCGGCTGAGGCAGCAATAGAAGCCATCTGGGTCATTAACAAATCTAATTAGATTAGATATAGTTCTGTTAGGAGCTGAGCTAGGCTATAGCGCAGACTAAAGAATTAATGGTCTCATCAACGATCCAGATATATACTTCGACTATTCATCTGATTCGTTCGGATCATACATCGTGGCGATGTGATGATCGAATAAATTGCATCAGACGATAATCATATAAATCCGCTGACGAAAATCTTTCCTCAGCAGTTTGAGCGAACAGTACATAGTTCGGGTGTAAGACACTCGAGTGACTGGCTATAGGCCAAGTGGGAGATTGTTGGACAGTTATGACCCATAGCGTCACTATTTGTACAGATCATGGTGTTGTTGTACAAATTAACTATGTGACAAGGAGATTGCACTCTTATCATTTGTGATTAGATCACCTAGATGTATAAATGATAGGAGGTCCCTATGATTAGTTCCTGGATTGAGATGATATGAGACAGTATCAGTCCTCGAAGGATTAATCATTAAATATCCCTAGTCGTAGTATTATCGAGATTGGACATCGATAATGCGGAATAGACTAGTATTATACTTGTGCGCGTTATGTGAGATCATAACGGCATAGTTCTCATATATTTGGGTATAGGATACTCATGCAAGTGTGATAGGAGGTTGTGTTTTATCGATGGTACGGAAAACAGCTTCGCTCTGGATAGACCGCTCGGAATTCCATTGGTAGTATGACTATGTGTCTATGGAAGTCCGATATCAGGGTAGGTGTATTTGGTCTTAACCTGAGACTTACATCGCTAATACTTACGACAATCGGTATGCTTTAGTTTTGGTCGTCCAGGGCTTTAACCGGTTCTATGTACACCTCTGCTGGGTATATTGACAATCGTAGTATATTGGGTGTGATGTCAAGACGGAAGTATCACTCCAGTCATAGTGGAGATGATGTCACGTAGGATACGGAACTAGTGCTCTTAAGTACTGCAGTCATCGGGATGATATGACTAGGTCATGTTCATCCGATTATAGAAACTAGTTACCAGACATCCGACATGTGCTTCGTACGGGGCAGACACATTCCAGCCCCAGGCCTAGCACGTGACAATCTGATACTGGATCGCAATACGCAATACTACGTATACAACGCCTGACATAGATTATATATTCCAGTAAGAATATTTATGGAGAATTGGGTAGGCACGGTGCTTTGCTAGAAGCCAACCATGTCTTGTAAATCGGTAAGCACGTGGTACGAGGTACGCACGTATTCGGATAATCCGATGACCGAATTTACTGCCAACATATCCAGGGATCTCTTGAGTCGCTTCCCAAAGATTCACCGATGACAGTTGATTTAATTAGAATTAATCTGGGATTAATTAAGAGAGATAATTAATCTGGGATTAATTAAGAGAGAGAAAATTAATCTGGGATTAATTGAGGTATTATTTCATCTGGGATTAAATGTGTTCGGAAGAGAGAGAACGAGATTAATTTGGATTTAATCGGTAAAATAAATTTAATAGTTAAATTTGATTTTTTCTATTTAATTTATTCGTATTGGCTAAAATTAATATATTGGATATATTAATATGAATTGGATTTCATTACGGAATTAAAGTCGGACTTTAATACGAACAAACGAATTAATTTAGAATTAATTCATAAACGACATTCGTAATATATTTGCGAGGCATCGTTATTTAATTAAATTAGATTTAATTATTTAGCAACGAAAGTTCGTTTAATCGGATTAAACGGAACCGAGCCGTGGCAAATGTTCGTAGAGACATTTGAATTTTGAATTCAAATGTGGGGCCCACTTCACATGTGGTAGTTGGGAGGGTAGTTGGCATTTATACCAAGCCACCCACCATCCAACTACCTTGGAATGGTTTTGGTGAAACCATTTACCCTACTACCTTGTTTAGGTAAAAGGGTAAATTGGTTTTACCTAAAACTCTTCTCTCTCTCTTCACTTGTGGATGCATCACACTTCTAACACACATGGAACAAAAGAAACCCTAAAATCCTCTCTCCATTGGCGTGAGCTTCTAGCCTTCTTCTCTTTGATTTTGTTGCAAAATCAACAAAGCTAGCACTTGGAGAAATCAACTAAGGTGATAGGGAAACTACTTCAAGAGTTGGAATCATCACTTAAAGCTTGGATCTTGGAGATCTCCTCTCAAAATTTTAAAGCTCAAATCCGTTCATTGTAAGTATATTCCACAACTTATTTTGAATTTATGAACACCTTTACATGCTTATTAGATCCTTGGCACGTTCTAGGAACACTAACAAGTTGGACTAATATTTAATCGTTGTTTTAATTAAACAGTTAGACTGTATTCAAACTACTTCATTTATAGTTGATTATATAATTGGATTATAGTAATCAATATATTTGAATTTAACCAATTAAATTATAGTTGATTATATAGTTAGACTATAGTAATCATTATATTAAAATAGTACATAAAATCGTTGATTGTATAGTTGGACTATAGCAATCAAGATAACTGAAAGATTAATGTTTAAAACATAATCCTGGGTGAAAATGTATTTAAACAGCTCTAATTTTCAGATTGGGAATAGAAACTCAGGATAGTCCTGGGAACTGAGAAGTTATTCTATTTGATAGAACAACCTCTTGGGCCTAAGCCCGGAGTTGAGCAAATAGTAGAACATGATATTTGGAATATTCATGTGATGATAACTTTAGTGCACAATCATTTATTCTTAATGCAAAGACACTTTAATTCCATCGTCGGAATTAAGGATTAGATCATTGTAACATGATGTTGAAATTAAAGATCTTCAAAGATTTATTGTTAAATCTTAGAAGTGCAAATTGCAATAGAAGCTCTTTCGCTCGTGTATGTCAGAGGGTACATCTGTCGAGCACTAAGTGTCGCAGATGATTGCTGACATCGATCAGCTAGGTTAGCTGGGCATTACCTACATGGCCGAAACTGCCAAAGATTTGATCTTATAGTCTCTACCCGAAAGCTGGGCAGGTTCATTATGAACCAAGAGTAAACTCTTGGAGAGTTGATGGCTATGCTCAAGGAAGCAAAGCCAAAGCTTATAAAAGGGGCAAAGGCAAAATCATCACAGTCTTTTGGGAAGACAAAGGACATATCCCAAGATGTCTGCCTAAACTGTGGCAAACGGGGTCACTGGAAGCGTGACTACCGAATGGACAAGGCAGACATGAAGGAAGTGAAGAGGGGCAAGGCTCCGACTTCAAATATGTTTGTTATAAACATGTTCACTACTAATTTCAAAATTGGATTTTTGATACTAGATATGGTACATAGATATGTACTGATGTGTGGAATATGCTGATAAGCAAGAGACTGACTTCAGTTGAGATTTATCTACGAATCGGAAACAGGACGAGAGTCGCTGTTTTAACCGTAGATACCTAAGTTTAGGAACTACCCTTCGGGTGTGTACTTAAATTAGGAAACTGTTATAATATAACTAGTTTGAGTATAAACATTATCTCTATATCAGGGTTTAACCCGTTGCGGGTATACCTTTATATTCTAGAACACTAAAGTGTTTTATTTTATAAAGATGATATTGAGATAAACATATTAGATGTGAATAATAGTATTTATATTTTGAATATAAATGAATCTCAAACATACAACATGACAAATAAATAGCTCAAACTGAATAAATCAGTTGAGACTTATTTGTGCATTGTTGTCTGGGACACATTAAACAAGACTCGTATATCCACACTTTCGAAGAGTGGATACTTGGACGGATTTGATTCTATTCAAATAATGTCTATGAATCTAGTTTATTGGGCAAAGTGCCTGAAACACCTTTTACTTGGTAAAAGTGCAAGTGCCACCGATTTGTTAGCCCTCGTTCAAAGTGACGTAAGTGGGCCCATATCTAGCTAGGCTAGAGGTGGAAATAAATACTTTATAACCTTTACGGATTAGGCATCGCGTTATAGTTATGTGTTTCTTTTGAAACATGAATCGGAAACTTTTGATAAATTCAAAGAGTTTCGAGACGAAGTAGACAAACAGATCGGCTAAAGTATTAAAACATCATGATTGGTCCGTGATGAAAATACTTAAGCAATAAGTTTCTCGAATACCTGAAAGAGTATAGTATTCTTTCATAGTGGACTCCTTCAGGAACACCTCAATTGAGCGGTGTGTCCAAACGGAGAAACCGAATTTTGTTAGACATGATAAGGTTAATCATAAGTCGCTCTGAGCTGTTTTGAATAAGGTTCCATGAAAATCTGTTCAAAACTTATTTTGAATAAGGTTCCATGAAAATCTGTTTGACAGACTTCATATTAGATATAAACAAGAAAGAAACCGGGTTTTCTCATTCCTGAAGATTTGTGAATGCTAGGCATATGTTTGGATGATACCAAACTAGAATCCAAATCGGATAAATGCCTAAATTTGTAGGTTATCCTAGGGTAACCAAAGTATAGTACTTATACAACTCACTAGAGAACAATGTAATTGTTGCTCACCATGCGGTTTTCCTAAGAGGAATACCTATATGCAGTGGTAAGTGGGAGGAAAGTAAAACTCGATGAAAATCAGAGTAATACTGTTCCAGACACCGATTCCTTAATGGAACACAAACAGTTCATCAATGATGAAACTGTACCAATAATCTTCGAATACACAAGAACCGCGTAAGTCGGAGAGAGTCAGAAAACAACCTGGGGTATGGGTTTCTGATCTCACCTTATGTAGATGTCAATCTTATTGAAGAATACGAATTGACTACGTATGAAGAAGTGATACAAGGTATCAACTCCCTATTATGGCAAAGTGCCATGATGTCCGAAATGGATTCCATGTATACCAACTAAGTTTGGACACTAGTTGTTGTACCAGAAGGCATTGTGCCTATTGGTACTATATGTGTCTTCAAGGAAGACATACATAGATGGCAACATACCAACGTACAAAGCTAGGCTTGTAGCGGAAAGGTATCGTTATCAACATTGTGTCGATTACGAAGAAACCTTTTACTTGTTGCCATGGTTAAATCCATTTGGATAATGCTTGCTAATGCTGCATATTTCATTTCTGAAATATGGTAGCTGAACGTCAAAATCGTTTTCCTTAAACGGAAACCTTTTGGAGGATGTTTACAACATTCTGACGTTTTTGTCGTATCAAAACAAGCAAACAAGAATTGCAAGTTAATTCGATCCATTAATGGATTGAAGCAAGCATTGCGTTCTTGGAATTATTATTTTGATGTAATCATAATAGTATATGATTTAATTCAAAACGAAAATGATTCTTGTGTATATAAGGAGGTTAGTGGGAGCGCACTGACAGTGATTGTCCTAAAAATGATGATATATCATTTCTTGGAAATGACATTCCCATAATACAATCGGTGAAAGCTTGGATTTCATGAAAAATTCTCCGTAGACTACTTGGGAGGGACAACCTTTATTCTAGGAATCGTACATTGAAAAATATGTACGCGACCTGGTGTCTCATATCCATTGAGCATATGGATTCACAATCAGGCCAATCCAAGTGATAGTCACTGGATTGATGTTAAGAACATCCTTAATTATCTTAGATGAACTAAGGATGTTGTCTTATACTATGGAGAATGAGAACTTGAAGTGACTGGGTACACTGCTGTAAGTTTCCAAACCGACAAAAACGATTATAAGTCTATATAAAGGTACTATATAGTTTGAATAACGGAACAGTGAGCTGGAAATCTTCCAAGCAAGATACTGTTGCCGAATAAACAACAAAAGCGAAATATTGCTGCAGCTGAGGCAGCAATAGAAGCAATTTGGATCTATAATAATCCTAATCAGATTAGGTGTAGTTCTGTTAGCGGTTGAGCTAGGCTACATCACAGGCTAAAGAATTAATGGTCTCATCAACGATCCAAATAAATACTTCAATTATTTCATCTGATTTGTTGGATCATACATCATTGCGATGTGATGATCGAATAAATCGCATCAGATGATAACATTGCAAATCCACTGACGAAAGCCTTTTCTCAGCAAAAGTTTGAGCGAACCGTACATAGTTCAAGTGTAGGACACTTGAGTGATTGGCTATAGGCCAAGTGGGAGATTCTTGGACAATTATGACCCATAGCATCACTATTTGTACAGAACATGGTGTTGTTGTACAAATTAACTATATGACAAAAGAAATTACTCTTTTATCATTTGTAATTGGATTACCAAGATACATAAATGATAAAAGTCCATATGATTAGTTCCGGATTAATAAGAAATGAGACAATATTAATCCACTAAGGTTTAATCATTAAAATGTCCCTAGTCGTAGTATTATTAATATTGGACATCGATAATGCGGAATAGACTAGTATTGCACTTGTGCTTGTTATGGGAGCATAACAGCATAGTTATCATATATTTGGGTATTGGATACTCATGCTAGTGTAATATGAGGTTGTGTTTACTGATGGTATGGAAACAGCTTCGCTCTGGATAGACCCCTCAGAATTCCATTGGTAGTATGACTATGTGTCTATGGAAGTCCGAATCAGGGTAGGTGTATTTGGTCTTATTCTGTGACTTGCACCGCTAATACTTGCGACAATCAATATACTTTGGTTTTGGTCGTCCAGGACTTTAACCGGTTCTGTGTACACCTCTTCTGGGTATATTGAGAATCTTAGTGTATTGGGTGTGATGTCAAGATGGAAGTATCACTCCAGTCATATGGAGATGATGGTCACGTAGGATATGGAACTGGTGCTCTTATATGATGCAACTATCGGGATAATATGACTAGGTCATGTTTATCCGATTATAGAGACTAGTTACCAGACATCCGACATGTGCTTCGTACGGGGCAGACACAATTCCAGCCCCAGGCCTAGCACGTGATCATTCGATACTGGACAGAAATATGCAATACTACGTATACTACGCCTGATACATATCCTTTATTCCTGTAAGGATATTTCTGGAGAATTGGGTAGGCATGGCGCTTTGCTAGAAGCCAACCTTGTCTTGTAAATCGGTATAAACGTAGTATGAGGTACCTACGTGTTCTGATAGTCCGACGACCGAATTTACTGCCAACATATTTGGGGATCTCATGGGTCGCTTCCCGAAGATTCACCGATGACGTATGACTCGCACTTTTATTAATCTGGGATTAATTTGATGAGAGAGAAAATTAATATGGGAATAATTGCGGAGATATTTTATCTGGGATAAAATATCAATTAAAGAGAGATAAAAGTTAATTTGGAATTAATCAATAAATTAATATATTCGATATATTATACGAAATTGGATTTTGACGCGAAATTAAAATTAGATTTTAATTCGGACGAACGAGTTAATTTAGAATTAATTCGTTAGCGACGTCAATAGTGATTTCGCTAGGCATAATTATTTAATTAAATTTGATTTAATTACGTCGCAACGGAAAATTCGTTAATTCATAATTAGCGAACCCAATCCCGAGAGTGTTTGCGGGCCTACTCGCATTTCGAATTCAAGTGCGGCCCACAAGTCACATCACACGTCAAATCATTAGTCATTCTTGTGATGGCAGTCACATCAACTTTGAGTGATGTGATGGTTGTCACTTTTGTGAGTGACGTGAGTTGTTGGAAGGCTTTAATGCCTTGTACCTTTTTGGGAAATGGTAATTGATTTTTGAAATAAAAAAAAAAACACACAACACATTTTTATCTTCCTCTCTCTCTCCTATTCGGCTTTGAGCCAATTTTCTCTCAAAGTTCTTGGCTTTGCCGAAAACAAGAAGAAGCAAAGGAGAAAAATTGTGGCAATTTTTCAAGGGTGCTAGCACATCAATGGAGTCTTACAAAGGTGATAGGGAAACTCATTCATGAGCATGGAATCCATACACAAAGCTTGGAGCTTGGAGATTCAACAAGGAGCACAAAATGGAGGCCTTGGCCGAGAGCTTCAATGGTGGAGAAATTTTTGTGTTTCATTGCATCGCAAATCCGATCAAAGTGAGTATTTTCGCAACTTAATTTTGTTGTATTCACACGTTTAAATGCTTAAATTGATCTTGGTTTGACCTAGAAAACCCAACAATACCAACTATAAAAAGGATGGAAAAACTAATTCTAATTCATTATTACACTCTACTATAAATATGTATAATTTAAAATATATCATTGAGTTTTGTAGTGAATGTGATTATTGAAAACTAATATTTGATTGTGTACATGTGTCGTGTTAGACAATTTATATTTAATTTTTTTTTAATTGGGTATTTAGTAGAATTTGAAGAACACTGAACAAATTTTAATTAAAGTGTTTTTATTAAATATAGATTTTGATAGAATTTATTTAATCTAGGGTTTGAATTGGTTATTTTAACAACATAAAATAATTATCATGTTGGTTGTTAGTTTTAAGTTCATTTATATTTAAATATATATATATATATATGAATCTAAAACTTTTATTATTAAGTTCGATCCGTCAGATACCAATGCTGATTTGATATTTTAATTTTTTGAGTGCGGATGAGTTTGGTAATAACAAATAAAATATGCAATGGATAATGGGTGAGTTTGGTTTTTTATTGTGAGTATAGGTGGGTTTTGTATATGTAAACTCGTACAAAAACCCACCCACTACCATCCCTAAGTGAGTGGGCAATAGGAGTGGCAATGATCCGAACTGGGCCCGAGTTTTGACAAGTCCGGTTAGGCTCAGACTGAGCCGAATTTCTTAGAAAATGAATTTTTATTTTTATTTTTATTTTTTAAAAAAACTATTATTATTTTTTTGATTTTTTTAAAAATTAAAAAATTAAAAATTCCAATGTTTTTTATATTTTTTTTAGATTCGAACTTAAAAATTTAATTATAAATATATGTATTTAGAATTAAAAATTAATTTATAATTATAAAATTGAGCTCAGTCCAGACTTGGACGTTTTTTAGCCTAAGCCCAATCCGAACCTTAAAAAATTACCCTTGGACCGGATTCGGGCTTTTCTGCAACCCTTAATGGGAAGTCGGTTTGAGTTGATTATGTTTTTTTATAATTTTCTTTTTTAATTTTTACTTTAAAAAATTATAATTAAATTACGGTCATGTATATAATATTAGTATAACAAAAATATTATTTTATACCAAAATGATATTTTTCATTCATGACTGTTAGTTCCATATTTGTTGGCAATGTCCATAACAAAACAAGTTAAATTGAGTTCTAATGAGCCTTGAAGATCTCTGAGCAATTGGACTGGCATTTGGCAGACTGTGCATAAAGATGTCAAATATGCTTTAGTGTTGCGTTCGTGTTTGCTTTCGAACGAGTGGCGTTCGTATCAAGTTCTTGTTTGGGTTCGAACGAAACTTAGCAAAAGGCTCTTGTGCGTAGTGCGTTCATCTTCCTGTTCGAATGAAACCTTCTAGTGTGTTTGCGTTCGAGGGGTGTTCGAGATTATGTTCGAACAAGTTTGCGGAACAACGCATGTTTGTCACATGTTCTTATGGCGTTCGAAAGTCTGTGCCTAAATGGGTTATTTTAGACGCGGTTTTAAGCTCATTTTGCACGAGGAAACCCCTACCTTTAGCCTACCTATATAAATAAACTTAGAGATACCTTCACAAGTGTTGAAAATACATTACTTTGAGCCTCAAATCTTCTTAGTTTTTCAACCTTATTGATTTCACCTTGAAGACTCTTTTGAATACTATGTCTTTGTTTTCTTGGTGATACTGATCCTTGTTTGACCATCAACACATAAACACAACTTTAACCCAATTTCATAGACCTTCAGAGTTCTCAATTATGAAGATTGATAGTCAGAGTTTTGGCGTTGCGAGTTCGCAAGGTTGATCGGGCCAGAGACTTTAGAGGTTCTGAAGAAGGCCTCTTGGTGAGAGCTCGATGAGTTCTTCGGGTTATTACAGTCTATAGGTATTAGAGTCGGCGGAGTTGCTGCCACGGGTCTTATACCATCACTATAAGTTTTTCTCGATATAGTGGATGTTGGTTGGTAACCTAAATATCCGGAGTGATTTTTTACTCGTATGATTTTTCCATTTCTTTAATAAAATTAGTGGTGTTGATTTTATTTTCTGCTTTGGTTTGTTTGTTTTGATTCACAATTGTTAGACTTATGGTTGCATGGTAATTTTGTTTTCTGCTTTGGTTTGTTTGCTTTGATTCATAATTGTTAGACTTAAGGTTGCATGTTAATAATCTATAATAATAATATTTAGGACTTGTCTTAACTTACTCTGTTTAATTCCACATAAGGTCAGAATCTAGACTAAAATCGAATTTTCATTGACAATTATCTATCATGATATAAATAACGGCATTTAAGTCGTTTTCACTTACTTGAAATGTACCGTTTATTATATCAAACTTATATGTCATGTTCTTTATGAAAGATATATTTATGACACAAATATATCAAAAACGATATTTTTTTACCCATGACTGATTTATATAATCTTACATTTAAAGAAATTCTAGAAATGGAAACTTAAATACATGAAAAACATCTATCATGTTTTAATGATATAAGTTTGATATAATCTTACATTTAGAATTTCTTTAAATGTAAGATTATATAAATCAGTCATGGGTAAAAAACTATCGTTTTTGATATATTTGTGTCATAAATTCATAATAGAAACTATTTTATGACATAAAAATGTCATTCTTTTGATACATTTTGTGACGCAGTTTCTATAATAAATTAAGTGTCACCTATTCCTATTTTTCTAATAGTGTCCAAATTTTCGTAAATGAATGAGATGAAATGTTATTAAAATCGGACTGGACCAGCCAGTTGAACCAATCAAATCAAAAACTGGCCATGAGTCTAGTCATGCCTAACGTTAAAAATTGGTCCGAAAAAATCGGTCAAAACCAATGAACCGGACCGGTTCAATTTTGTTTTAAAATTTTTAAAACAAAAAATTTAAACATAATATTTTTATGATTTTTAATTAAATAAAACTATTTATGACATCAATCGAGTCGATTTTTTGGAACGGATCAATCGGTTGAACAAGTGATCTATTATTAAATCTTTTAGATCACTGATTCGATTATCGGTACGGTTCTGAAAATACTGATGTAAAAAAGTCTATATTAGGATCAGGAATGAGATTCGTGAGAGTCCACAGAGATTTTTTTAGGTAGCGTTAAACCTAATCTTTAGACTTATTCGTTTCATTGCTGATTGTGCCCACTGGCATGATCTGTTGTGATATATGACAAACCTTTTTGAAAATTAGTATCTGTCATGTATTTGTTAACGATTATGAGATATATATGTTTGAAAATCTATTGCTTTGGTCGAAAGAAAAAAAATCTATTTTTGTTTACAATATGACCCAAATATTGATTTATTTACGATGGATGGTAGTAATTGTATTTACCAGAACAAGTAAGCTATCATTTTGGAAAAAAAAAATTATAATTCACCCAACAGATTAAATAATATGGCAATTTTACATGTAAATTTTTGGAAGGAACAGTTTTATGGTTTTTTCTTTTTGGACAAAGCACCTATCGAGGTGTCTTTTTATTTTTTTATTGGTACTTGATCAAAACTTCTGCGAAAGAACTTTCAGTACAAGCCCTTCACTTAAATCTATTTTCAGAGGGCCCAAACTATAAATTTGGCTTACAGTTGTACTTGAAACAACTTTCAACAAAGCTTGTTAATTAATTTGTAGAGAAGCTTAGCTTTCATTTCAATGGGCCCAAGCTAGAAAGCAACCCTTGTCCCTTATTGAATGTATTAGAGTGAAGAAAAAAAATGTTTTAATTGAAAGTGTCGTTACTTCACTTTGTTAATTTATAGTATAAATATATAAGTAACAGTATAGTTATCTACAGAAACAATATAGATGAGATAAGATGATAATCTAACTCCTAAGCTATTGATATTTATAAGTTACATTTGAATTTTGAAAACTAATTACATATCCTTAAAAACCCTTGCCTCCCCTTCTTCTCATATTTATAAATGTGGAATCAAATTAATTTCTTAATTGCTCATGTTTTAGGGTAAATATGCCCTCACATAAGATGAAAATAGGCGAATAAAGAATTAAAAATGGCTTAAATTATAAGCAATTTTATTTTCTCATTTGGTTTGATTTCTTTTTCAAAAAAACCAATTTCCTTTCCATTCACTTTGGGGATATAAACTCCAATCGCACCTTATGTCGCTTCAAAAAGATTTTATATGATCAACCAACTAGCGTTAAGGTTGACAACAACAGAGCGAGATTTATGATGATTTGTTATTACCATTAAAAAGTATTGACTTGTTTAAGAACCTCAATTAGAATTCAGGACTTTCACATGGTTTGATATGAGACTCTGGATGATTTTCATCCCAAATGAAAAAATCGATAGAATCCAGAATAATTTTCCTTTCCAACTACATAATTAAACCAAGATCGGAATTGACAAATCCATGTCTGGCGCAATCGATTGCCAACCCTAACTAGCACCCACATTATTTTTCAAGTTAGGATAAGGAAGATCTAGCTTAGCTGGCTAGAGCCTCAATCAAAGGGTTAATTTGACCGTACCCACTATAAGTGGTTTATTTTTTATTTTTTATTTTTTACATCTCATTTTTATGAAACCATTTGTTGTTTTGGTTCTCGACTAAGGTGCTCAAGAATACTCTTCAAACAGTTCCGTATGATTTTATCCCTCCGTGTGAATTCTTACCTAGTGTGGTTGTTGAGCTTATAGCTTATTCTATACCCACAAAATAACATGATAAAATTCATTTTAAAAATAAAAAATAAAAAGAGTCAACTCAAGTAGTTCCAACTTTTTAAGGTTTACATGGAAGATGATATAATAATAGAATCGCAAATGCATTACAGAAGTCATAATTCTTAGAGTAAATGTCAAGAAAAGAACACAAAAATTCCAAATAATAAAGATGTTTTTGTTCATTGAAAAATTATGCCTTTTTTTTTCTTCGGACTTATGTGTTATTGATTATCTTATAGCATGCGTTATCTTTAATTTTACCTTTTTTCCTCAAAGTCGCAAATTAAAACCCTTTTAGGTTTTTTTGCCCTCTTTTGGAAGTAATGTTGTCCCTTATATATTGAATCATTAGTTCCAATATAATTAAAGATTATTAGTACTTTTCTTTTTGTCGGCTTGCCTGATTTTGTTCCTGGAACATGCTGCAGCCGCTTTTTTTTTTTTTTTTTTTTTTTTTTTTTTTTTTTTTATTACAGTTTGATTACAGAAAATTCCCATTATAGAAAAAAAATTTATATTGTCAACTTCATTTTACTTTATTTTCTATCAATACATTACTACAAGGTAATTTTCCATTAGTAAAATTCAGTTCTGTTTGTTTGTTTGTTTTTTTTTTTTTTGTTGTTTTGTTTTTTGTTTTCTGTGAAACAAAATGTGAAATTTTATAAGATTTTAGAGTTAACACGGAAGTATATATTCAAGTGACTGAAATTTAAAATTTTCTTTTAATACCACTTTAAGGACCGTGGTTATGTCGTTGTTGATGTAAACAAATATATATATATTATATATATATATATATTATATTATATATATATATATATTTTAAATCTTTGGAAATCTCACCGCCAAACCACTCATTACGGGCTTAAGCGGAGCAGGTAAAACCCCCGGCTGTCTCAAACTCTTATAAGAAACGTACTCTCTGGATTCGAACCCTGGACCTCAATGTGAGATCTTGAGCCCTACACCACCAAACCACGCCACTTGAGGACATAAACAAATATACTAATAAAATTAATCTCGATATTAAACATGCATGCAAATAATTTATTTATCAGCATAAATAAAAACCAACGATAAAGTAATCATACATGAATGTGTTTATCATTTTCTTAGCCTTCTTAAATTTCCTTCTAGAGTTTTCTCTTATAGTAGTAGTGCACCAAGTGTTACACCTCTAGTTGTTACACTAGAACTCTTATATGCACAAATCGCTCATACATTGAGAACTAAGAAAATATATTTTATTTCTAAGATGTTTGAAGTTTTGATTTAATCTTAGAGCAACTTTTGGAACAACTAAAGAGAGAGAGAGCTTATTAAATTCAACCAGGGAGAGAAATACAATGCCCTTGGCTGAATTTTGTGTCTTTAAATAGATTAGAGATTTATTTATTTGTATCCCAATACAGGGCAATCCAAGATCTCTCAAAATCAAATTAGGTCTTTTTAAGATTCATTCCCAAATAATAATTAGGAAAATTTAATTAAATAAGAATTCTTCATTAAATAAGATTTCTCTATTTAATCTAAATTAGTACTTAACTAAATAGGGTGTTAGCCTGTTAAATCAAGACCTAATAGATTAAATATTTTTTTGGCCCAATAATTAATTAATTACTTAAATTTAATTAACAATTAATTAAAATTATATTAATTTAATTTAATTTATTTAATATAAATATCAAATATTTATTTAAACAAATAAATCTAATATTATATTTCAAATTTTTTAATGAAATTAATACTTCTGCAATATTCTGAATGTCCTAGTCTTATTAGGAAATCATATTTTAATTGAAAATCTAATTTTCATAATAATTGCCAAAATAATCATTTATTAACTTTTAATAAACATAAATGAATTTGTAACATAGACGATAACTATATTTATGCGATCGTCATGTGTTCATTATCGAGTAGTAGTTGGATGATATTAACTCTTTAATATTTCATCTATATGATATCCCAATGACCATGGGTAAATGCCTAGTAGCATGTCATGGCCCCTAGTCGATGAATGAAGTGGGAAAACATATGAACATGTTATAATATACTTCGAGCATGTCATCTCACTCCTTCTGATATTTATGTTTCTTATCGAGTCTGTAATCATAGTTAAGTCAAATCCTTACTACTCGATATATTTCAAAACTTAATCTTGTGGATTTGATATCTCTAAGATATCGACTGCTTTAGCCAAAGACTTGTATCCATTTTTTTGAGTTTCTTTGGAACATCTTTAACTTCTATTATTAAATCTATCGGATCCCTTCTCGAAGCACACATCACTTCTTACATTAATAACTCAATATCATCTAGTATTTATTAAAAAGATGTGGCTAGTCGAATGATGACATACTAGTGAACCATGAATAATATCGTACAAGTCAACATGTGATATTATTTCTGAGGATATAATGACATTAATCTATTATTACGAAGATCAATTACCTTAGATAATATTACAATGTGATCTTACGCTTCTGTGGTGGTATTCGATATTTCATTCTACTAATGAAAACATCTATTGTTTATATTCATATGATATGAGACTCATCATCCTATTAACATCAAATGTCAATCTAAGCGACACACAACAATATTGGTCGAGTGATATATTATTATTCTGTATAATAATCATATTTTACCAATAACTTAATTTATGACTTATTCGTATAAATATCATTGACTCTCATAATCATAAACGTCTTTTAGATTAATGATATTCATTTGACATAATATCACAGAACATACACATAAAATATGAATGGAATGATGTGTAGAAAATAAATATCTTTTATTAATAAATAATAAATTATTTTATAAAATATTAGGCCTTAAACCACGACATCAATAATAAGCTAGTTGTTACGATACCCAATGCCCATCTTCTCAAGATGATGTTTTATTTAATCTTAATTCATTGGCTTCGTGAGTGGATCAGCTATATTATCAGCCGAAGGTATTTTCTGAACGATAATATATCCATCTCCAATATATTCTCTAAGTATATGATATTCTATTTGAATGTGTTTGGACTTCTGGTGCGACCTATGTTTATTGGCTTGTGCTATAACCATATTGTTGTCGCGGTAGAAAGGGAATGCACCTTCAATGATTGGAATCACACTTAGTTTTGTACTGATCTTTTTCATTCAAACTACTTCTTTGTTGCTATTTATTCTGCCTGAGTAGTGGAGTCCCAATAGTGGATTGCTTGGCACTCTTCCACCTGACTGCTCCTCCATTACATAAGAAAATATATCCAGAGGTCGACTTATAATCATCAGTGTTTGTCTGAAAGTTTGAGTCTGTAAATCTTTCTATTTTCAGTTCTGGTGATCTGTAAGTCAATATCATATCCTTAATCCTTCATAAATACCTAAGGATTGCCCTTACTAATATTCAATAATTTTCTCCTGCATCAGATTGAAATCTGTTTGTTACACTAACAGCAAATGCAATACTCGATCTTGCACATAGTATGTGTAACATCCCCAGTACGAGAATGTTACCGGTAAGCAACAGATCCCACTGTTGCTTAAGCCTCTGACTCATGCACTGGAACACTTGTTCTTATCTTAATGCTATGCAATGTTATATTTAATCACACGTGCAAACTTAAAAACTTAAAGTAAACTTAAATGCGAGACCATGAATATATGTATATATACATGTCTGAAGGTATATATGATATGTGTACAACGTTAAGCACATGTCAATGATACAAAAAAATGACATCCCTGAGAACTATATACTACATGAACATAGGTTTGAGAAGATGGACCCATAACTAGTGATTGCAGCGTAACACATGTCCTCAAGCTAGGCGTCTAAAAATAGCACATGGCTCACCAAAAGACGAATCCTGTAAAAGAACTGGGAAGTACTGGGGGTGAGTCCTGAGGATCTCAGTGAATGGAGCTACAAAACAAGAAACTAAATCAGTACATCTGAGTAAAATCAGTTATTCTTAAAATGCTTTTGAAAAATTTGTTCGAAAACTGATTCTTTTCTTTTAAACTGAAGAAAACCTTTTCTGAAAACTTCATGTGAAAATCTCTAGTACTGTGGAAAACCTGATGCATGGGTACATTATGTATCGTTGTCCCCCTATACGCCTAACTAGTGGTCTTCGGGCGTTACGTATCACTGTCCCCCAAGCCACTGAACTAGAGCTGGTAGTGCTAATTCATGCTACTACCTGACCCTGAAACTAAGGTCTATCTGTGTTACGTATCGCCACCCCTAGCCCTGAACTACTTGTGCACACGTTCTCTGTCCGTCAATTCCATAAGTCAGAGCTGAGGTGGGTTTTCCCCTATGCCTCGAAAACAACATAAAACACATGCTTTTAAATCTTAAGGCTTTCAAAATAATCTTACGTAATAAGTAGCTAATAATTCAATAAAACTAGTGCCCTAAGGCTTTTAAAAATAAGTCTCGAAACAAATCTTAATTAATAACGAGTAATATAAATCAGTTTATAAGAAAAATCTTCACTCACAGATTTGAAGTCTAGTCAAGTTTCCTTCACGTCGCTAGGGGAGAACGCGGCTCCTGGTGAGTATCTACGTGTAATAAAATGGGTTAGAATCATAAGCTATAACATACAATTCGTAATTAAATTAAGTTCCTTAATCTAGTTGAATTACCCCCTTAGAATATCTTATATTCCTTAAATAAAATGTAAAATAAAATTTTAAACCTTTAGTTACGCATCGCAACTTCCAAAAAAAAAATTCTGATTTTTGGGTTCGCGTCACGACGCTGGTCCATCTGCGTCGTGACGCGCCCTTGTTAAATGTACGCAGGCTTCTGCCTCGTTTGTGATGCGACGCGCTGCGTCGCCATTTTCAGGGCCAAATTCTATTTCATCTATGGTTAACTCCAAACCTTATTACATATCAAAAACAAGCAAATACAATCATCTAATATCATTATATCAAGCTTTCAATATCTCAACACCCTCCAAAACTCATAGTCTTTACATAATGTTTTCATTAGAATTGAAAACCAAAAGTTCCCCAAATGTGATTTTCTAATTCCAACACCCATCAATAATCACAATACTAGCCATCAACATCATACTGCCAACACCCAAACTTCAAAAACTCACAACTTAAGATTTGGGTCAAAAGCTTCTTACCTCTATTCAATCTTCTTTCTTCCTTAATAATATTTTTTTATCCATTTTTCCTTCTTCTTGAATTCAAGTTGATGGACTACCCTTGATAAGCTTCAATTTTTACTAAGAAAATGTAAACTTTCTCCCTTTCTCTCCTCACTCTCTAACTCACGGCATGCCAAAGGGTATGAAGAAAATGATTTTCTCCTTTTGTTGTTTTGGTTTTTTTATTATTCTCTCCATTACTTAATCAAATTCTAGAAAAGTGTAGGCAATTTAATTAATTGGGCCTTGGGCTTCTTTTTTCTTTTACTTCTATAATTTAGTTGGGCCTTAAAAAAAAGTTGGGCTTAAAACTAGGTAGGTGTTCGTTGTCTCTAGTCAATTCCGAGAATTTTTTACTTACCCGGAAAAGAAAATCCTCTACGTCCATGGCCGAACTAAGAAAATATTTGGGGTGGTTATAAATTCTCCCCCCTTAAAATTATTCGTCCTTGAATCAAAATATTTAAAGGATATGGTGTGTATCTTCATCCATGAAGAGTTGGGGATATTGATCTCTTATGGCTTCTTCCAGTTCCCAAGTAGCCTTTTGTTCATTATGATGTTGCCAAATTACTTTGAATGAAAGAACCCATCGAGATCATAACTTCATTGTCTCTCTACCCACAACAGCTACTGGTTGTTCCGAATAAGATAAGTCTTGGCGGATATCGACCCTCTGGGGCTCCAACACATGAGATTCGTCACGTAAATACTTTTGTAACATAGAAACGTGAAAAGCTGGATGTATTCTATACATGCTGGGTGGAAGGGCAAATTCATAATATTTCCCTCAAACTCTTTGAAGTATCTAGAACGACCCAATAAATCTAGGGCTAATCTTTCATTTTTTGATGAATCCCATGACTCCTTTAAAAGGAGATACTTTTAGAAGCACGAAATTCCTTACCTGGAACTCCAAATCCTTCCTCTGGTGATCTACATAACTCTTCTGGTGACTCTGAGCCGTCCCCAACCTTTCTCTGATTAGTTTTACTTTCTCCACGACATCTTGTATCAAATCAGGTCCCAATAACTTCTACTCCCCGACTTCAAACCATCCAACTGGAGATCTGCAATTCCGTCCATACAAAGCCTCAAATGGTACCATCTGAATACTTGCTTGATAACTATTATTATAAGCGAATTCTATAAGTGGCAAATACTGGTCCCAACTACCCTCAAAATCAATCATACAAGCTCGAAGCATGTCTTCTAAAGTCTGTATGGTGCGCTCTGTTTGACCATCAGTTTGAGGGTGAAAGGCTATGCTAAAGCGTAACTATGAACCCAAAGCCTCCTAAAATGATTTCCAAAACTTAGAGGTAAACGAAGAACCTTGATCGGAGACAATTGAGATAAGTACTCCATGCAACGACACTATCTCATCTAGGTACAGTTTGGCATATTGAGCTGCTGTGAAGTTAGTCTTAACTGGAAGGAAATGTGCAGAATTGGTCAATCTATCCATGACCACCCATATAGAATCAAACCCTTTTGAGGTACGCGGAAGTCCAACGACAAAGTCCATAATGATATTCTCTTATTTCCACTCCGAAATGTCTAAACTTTACAGCTTCCCTGCTGGTCTCTGATGTTCAGCTTTAACCTGCTGACAAGTGGGACACCTTGTGAGAAATTCAGCCAAATCATTTTTCATGCCATCCCACTAATAAAGATCCTTAAGGTCGTGATACATCTTGGTGACCCCATGATGCATGGTGTAAGATGAAGTATGATCCTTATCTAATATCGAGCGTTTCAACTCTAGGTCTGGAGGAACAAGAATTCTATTATGCTTTCTGATGAGATTTTCACCGTCTAAATAATACTCATCATTCGTACCTTGCTGTAATCGACATCTAATCTGTTGCACTTCATGATCCACTTCCTGTGAAACTCTGATTTCATCAATAAGGGTGGATTTAACTTGAATATGCGCCAACAACCCTCCTTGTGTCATCACTGGAAAACTTCACTCCATCCAGTATACAACTCGGCATTTGTTTGACTGGGCTCCATCTCTCAATTGGAAAATGAGCCAAACTTCCCATAGACTTCCCGCTTAATGCATCTGCTCTAACATTAGCTTTGCTCGGATGGTACTGAATGAAGCAATTATAGTCTTTCAACAACTCCACCCATATCCTCTGTCTCAAATTAAGATCCTTTTGGCTCTAGATATACTTAAGGCTTTTGTGATCGGTGAAAATTTCAAACCTTTCACCATATAAATAATGCCTCCAAATCTTCAGAGCAAAAATTATTGCAGCCATTTCCAAATCATGACTGAGATAATTTTGTTTATAAGTCTTCAATTTTCTGGAAGCATAAGCAATCACATTCTCCTTCTGCATCAATACACAACCTAATCCCACTCTAGAAGCGTCACAGTACACTGTAAATCCTCATGATCCCATTAGTAATACAAGAATAGGAGCAGTAGTCAATCGACGTTTGAGTTCCTGAAAACTCTTCTCACAAACATCAGATCATTCAAACTTCGCATTCTTCTGAGTTAGCTACGTTAATGGAGCAGCTATTCTGGAGAAATTTTCTACGAACCTCCTATAGTATCCAGCTAATCCAGAGAAGCTACGAATCTCCATTACGCTTTTAGGCCGATGCCAATTCTGAATAGCCTCAATCTTCTGATAATCTACTCCAATCCATTCTTTGGACACTACATGCCCCAAAAATACCACACTAGTCAACCAAAACTCACACTTCGAGAGCTTGGTGTATAACTTATGTTCCCTTAGTGTCTGCAACACCTGATGCAAATGCCCCGTATGCTTCTACTCATTACGCAAAAATACCATAATATCATCAATAAAGACTATCACAAATCGGTCAAGAAAAGGCCTAAACACCTTGTTCATCACATCCATAAATGCTGCAGGGGCATTGGTGAAACCAAATGACATTACTAAAAACTTGTAATGCCCATATCTGGTTTGAAAAGCCATCTTTGGGACATCACTCTCCCTAATCATCAATTGATGATAACCCGATCATAGATCGATTTTTGAGAAGCACCGCGCCCCTATAACTGATCAAATATATCATCAATCCTTAGCAGTGGATATTTATTCTTGATCGTCACTTTATTTAGCTGTCGATAATCTATACACAATCGCAGCGTCCCATCATTCTTCCTCACAAAAAATACTAGAGCACCTCATGGGGACACACTGGGGCAAATAAATCCCTTATCCAGTAAGTCTTGTAAGAATTTCTCCATGAAGGACCTGGGTGAAGCTTCTTATATCTTGGGTATAAAGCTCTATAGGGATAAAGAAAGAAAGCTTATTGGGTTATCCCAATCAATATACACATATAAGATCTTAGAACGTTATAATTTTTCTAACTGTAAGATAGCAAATATACCGTTCAGACATGACATTCATCTTTCGAAAAAGATGTGTCCACAAACATAAGATGAGAAGATTAGAATGTCTAATCAGCCTTATGCTTCATGTTTGGGTAGCATTATGTATGCCGTGTTATGTACGAGGCCTGATATTAGCTACGCGGTTAGTGTAACCAGTAGATATCAGTCCAATCCAGGAAATGACCATTGGATGGCCGTTAAACATATCCTGAAGTATCTTAAAGGTACTAAGGATAAGTTTATCATATATGGAGGAATTGAACTACATATTAATGGGTATATGGATTCTGATTTCCAACTGGATCCCGATGATAGAAAATATACATCAGGATTCGTATTTACCCTTAAGGGAGGTGTAGTTTGTTGGAAAAGTTCCAAACATGGGTCTACAGCTGATTCCACCACAGAGGTAGAAGAAGTTTATTGTTGTTTCTGAAGCTGCAAAAGAAGCTGTTTGGCTTAAGAAGTTTATCACAGAATTGGGAGTTGTCCCAAGTATCGAGAATCTGATTCCGTTATATTGTGATAATACTGGTGCCATTGCACAAGCAAAAGAACCGAGGGCGCATTAAAAATCGAAGCATGTGGAATGAAAGTACCATATCATTCGAGAGATTGTGTCGCGATGTGACATTATCGTGTGCAAAGTTCCCAGTGAAGCTAATGTAGTAGATTCGCTCACGAAGGCCATACCTATGAAGTTATTTGATATGCATATGGAGTCGATGGGAATTAGATACAATCGATATTGGCATTAGAGCAAGTGAGAGATTTTTTTTAGGGTTGGTGCTCTGAACGCCAATTTCTTATGTATTTTCCTGTAAATACTCTTGTATATATTTTATTAATGAATAAAATAAACAGTTTCTATAATATGAATTCTTTTATTATATGGTAAAACGTAAATGACCATAGAGTGATTGGTTATGATACAGTTGCAAAAGCGTCACAACTGACATTGAGCAGCATTATAATAGTATCATTTTTTAACTGTTCCTGATCAAGGTTTATAATTACTTGATCAGTAAGTAAACTCGTTGAGACCGGTACGTGTCGTTTATTGGAATGTTGGATTCTTATAGTTTCTTAATTAACCATGAGTCTCGGGAGACTCGTATAGACACGTAGTTATTTATATCGAATAAACACTTAACGACTCACTGAAGATTCTTAATAGTTGGTACACCAACGTCAATAAGAATCTTCTCGGGTTGAGTGAGCATAATGATCCTTCAACTTGAGATACCACTGTGGATGTATGAGGTATCCTCCATACTTTGATGCCAGTCACGTCACCGATCTATTTAAATCAGACCTCCGCCTGTTCTTTGGGTGTGGACTGATCCTCGGGATATCCTGTGCGTATCAAGATAGGATCCATCAGTTCTATGTACAGAGCATAGGTATCCATTATGGAATTACCAATATGTTAAATTCATGGGCCCGTGGTGCACTGTAGAAATCAGTTCTAAGTATTATTTAAGAGATTGCTAATAGAATCATCGACGGGATTATTGACCGGCGTGATCACACACGATAACGCAAGCGCATGTATCGTTCAAAGTAGTATAAAATATATCGATCCCACGAGGACTTAATACCTGAGCTATTAATTTATGAAGCAAAATGTTTACGAGTATCTAATAGATTGGTTGTTTGATTGGGTGGTGACTTTAAACTAAAACAAGTAAATAAAATAGCGCGAAAGTGAAGGAAAATTCAATATTGTTAAACTATCCAGGGTTGTGAATCCTTCCAATTTCTTTTAAAGATGAATTGGTTATTTCACGTTTATGTAATATATTGGTTTATTAACCTAGAACACGAATTTATGCAAAAGCCTCTTCCGATGGTCAGATGCAAATACCCAGTATAACCTAATTAATCATATTCCTATGTCAACCAAGTTACCTAAATTCTTTAAGATTAAGTTCTAATTATGGCTACCCCCGCCCGACAGGTGTATCCCTATCCTGTAAGGAAATCTATTAAGGGTTATCTATCCTTAAGGAAGATCGTGGGCTATTGAGTCTAGGGCTTAAACCAAAAATCCTTTTTCCAAGTTCATTTTAAGTTTACCAAATCAGTCTTATTAATGGCCAGTTAACAAGAAGCATTAAGCTTAAGCCTCAATAAATAAACCTTTATATTACCCAAATTATAAAATAACCCTTTATAAACTAGTGATATTGGAATTCATCACAACCCCAGATAACAGGTTTAGTTACAACACATATCTAAAGTTGGTAAAATCTTAAATAAAGTAAATGACATAAAGTAAATGCTGGAAATTAGAAACGTAAATAAAACAATAAAGAAAATGTTGGGGGTTAGATGATCCACTTTTATTACTTCTATTTTAGATATCTCCTTTATTCTAATATATTAACTTTGCACGACATTACCAACCGACCATATAGGCGGTATCCAAATTAAGTCAGATTTATGATTAATTCCAACCGACCATAAAGGCGGTATCCAATTTAGTCAGGTTAAAATCAATTTAATTAAGTCCAACCGACCATAAAGGCGGTATCCCATTAAGTCAGGTTTTAAATAGTTTATATATTATAATTAAGGGAGGTTAATCTAAATATTAGTAATAAAAGCTTTATCTTTAACCCTAACTGGGGGGAGTTACCTCCTCATGCTAAAAAGTAAAATAAAATAAAGACTGAAAAGTAAAATTAAGAAAGTACTATTGTGTAAAATAAAGAAATTAAATACAGAAAGCTGTAAATAAACAAGCAAGATACAATCTTCTTAGTATTCTTAAGGAATTCCTCAAAAGAAAGTATGAATTGGAATTCTGAAATCAGCCTTAATTTATAGGTAAATCCTGGTTTCTCGCGTCGTGACGCACCGTAGATTGATGACATGTGGCACGGGCTTCATAGAGATGATGAAACGTGCCTGTCGGTAGAATTATTGGCTCGACATCGCGACGCGTAAGGGTGTTCGCGTCATGACGCTGACGTCAGCAGAACGTAAGTAATGACGAGTTTTCAATTATGAGTGTCAGCAGCATGTGATGATGACACGTGTTAGGCACATGTTGGCATATTTTTTATGATGTTGACACGTGGCAGGCGCATGTTAGCAATGGCGCATGATAGCAAACTTCTCTGATTGTGACACGTGTCCGGTGTAGTTTAGCAGACGGCGCATTTTAGCAAACAGTGCATTTTAGCAGGAAATTTATATTTTTTCCCTTTTTATTGGTTTTTCACTATTTTGGCCCCGATTTGATTCCAGAGAGTCCTGTTATTTTATTTATCTATAAAATAACACAAAACACATCAAAATATTCACAAAACTCAAGAAACTATATAAATATTAAGTAAAAGGGACGGTAAATACTGATATAATTACCGCTCATCATTATACCTAAAGAGATTTGACGTTTATATCTATATCTCTGGGATAATCCAGATACCTGTGGCGGAAGAATTATACGTATGCAGTGACCTCGACTTGTATGGTTTAGATATTTTATCCGTGTTCGTCATAATTTACGGGTGGGTAGATTATGGACACGAAATCGGATTTCGTGACGAATATGTCTGAACCTAGAGAGTCTCACTAATGAGATATACTCGTAGCGCACTAGGACAATTTTTATAAATAATATTGATTATTTATAAGTCGTTTAACAGTTAAACGAAGATACATGCTTTTAAGATCTTATAGGCCATTTATTAAATGTCGAATTATGATATTTGACATTTATTATTAATATATGTATTTTGATTATTTAATGTAAATGTAATACATATATTTGAGATATTTATATTTAATTATTTGATTATTTAAATGTTAAATAATTAAATTAATTAAATATTAAATATCTAGTTAACTTTATTAAGTATACTTGGCCTTTATTTTTCCTTATTTTGATTAATTACATATATTTCATGGCCAAGTTTGAATGGTTTTAAATGGCATAATTTAATTGGATATTTTGTGATAAACATTAATTTGATTAATTATTTTACACCACAAATATTTATTAAATCATTTTCCAATTAATGAAATAAAAATAAAAATACTTGGCCTTTATTTTTCCTTATTTTTTCGGTATTTAGGAAATATATATAAGGCCACTTTTTATTTTTGGTTTCACAATCCAAGAACCATAGAAAATCAAATAAAAAGTGAGAAAGAGAGGAAAAGTGAAAGAAAGAAGAAAAGCTTGCAATTTTTGGAAATTTGGTAAGGATTTTCTTATTTTCTTCTTCTTAAAAATTGTTTCTAAGATCATAATTTTCAACATGTGTAGCTTAGTTTCTTCTCTACTTTCTTATGGATGTGTTTTGATGATTGGAAGCTTGGATGAAAGATGGAAGCATGTAAATTGAATAAGAATGCTTAAAATTGTTTATTAAGCTTTCTTTTTGACATTTGATGGTTAGTTGCCATTCTAGAGTTACTTAGCCACTCATGATTGACCTGTAATTCTTTTGAGTTGTTTCATGATGGTGAGGCTTGTTTGGTGTTGTGGGAATTGAATTAAAGTATTGAATTTAATTCATTTGGTGTTAATTTTGTTAATTTGTGAAATTATAAAATTAGGGTTTTTAACCTTCACCAAATTTGAGGCTTTTCATATATGTGATGATATTTGATGTATATATGATGTATATTAAATTTTGGAATTTTTGGATTTGATCTTGACATGTTTTGAACAAAAATGACCAAATTGTAAATACTTGAAACTTTTGGGACCATTCGAAAAATTTTGGAAATTCGGTTTCTATGAGTTGTAAATTATATTTTCATGTATTAGACATGTATAAATCAATTTGGGATTGATTTGGAATCAATTATAATTGTATTTGACAATTTTGGACTAAAATGACAAAAATATAAAGTTTTGGGGCTAAATGGTAATTACTGAAAAATCTGATTTTTGTGTAAAAATTTCAACTTTTAAGTATTGAGTAATTGAAATAAATTAGTTTATTTTAATTACCCAAGAAAATTATTGAAATCAAAAAATTTTAATTTTCGGCGTTCCGCAGCGTTTACCCGTATTGCCACCCAAAAGCCCAACAAAAATGGTATCATAGCAGGTCTGAACCTGAACACATGATATGAATATGCCTTTAAATTCTATGTTTATATATGTTCTTACTTTATACATGGTTGTATTTATTTAATTTGATTAAATTAAATATGTATCATCTTTGCGGGAAATCCCTAATTAATAAGGTTTTAAAAGCAATATGTATTGGATGCATATTTCTTGGTTCGTCTTGTCAATACGGTTTGTGGATATCTTTTCTATGGCTAAATCCGAGATCATTCCAAAGCAGTGAGGGTTCAAGCGAAAGCGGAAATCCTGAACGTGCTAAAGTTGTCAGGACTACGCAAGTATCTTGAACTTATCATTGACAAGTTTAACATTGGAACGCCTCATTGTGAACGTTCCAAAGCTTTCACTACGAGAAATGACCAGGATCGAAACCCAGAAGTCACTATTGAGTGATTGACAATGAGTTGTCTACCTAATGAATATACGTAGGCGAGATCGTGCCAAAGTTGTGAACTGAAATATATTCATGGGATCCACCTTTTGCTATTAAATTTAATTTGATTAATTGTTTGTTTGCATTCTGTTTGGGGATTACAGTATTGCATGTAATAGTGAGAGGGACATTTTTAGATTAAAAATCCATGATCTATTTATGCTTTGATTTTTTTTGTTTAATATTATGTGAAACTGTTTAGTCTGCTAACCGTTTTTCGCTATCTATATAATAGATTTGCGATGGCGGCACCTGCTTCAAATCCTTTTGCTCGTATACTTGATACGAACAAGCTTAAAGGCACCGAAAACTTTACAGATTGGGACTTGGATCTAAGATTTTTTTCTTGGGTCTGAGCAAATAGAATATGCGTTAGAAGGTCACTTGCAATAGCGGATGATGTAACACCAGAGGAACATGAGACTCTCCAAAAATGGAGAGATGATGATAGAATAGTCAAATCATATATTCTCGGTTCCTTGGCACCGGAGCTGAAGAGGTAATATTTTGGATTGCCTGACGTATATACTATGATGATGTAGCTGCGAGAGTCCTTTATGAACCAAGAACAAGTCTCGGTTCATAAAATTGTAATGGAACTATTCTATGAAAAAATGGAAGATGGACAGGCTGTGAGCCCTCACGTGCTTCATCTTATTGATTTGATCGAACAATTGAGGCGCTATAATTTCCCTCTTAATGACACATTAGGACGAAGTGTCATACTTGGATCTCTCCCACCATCATATGAATGGGATTAGCTGTTCTTATTAGGAGCTGCATAAGATGCTGCAAACTGCAGATGAAGATTTGAGGAATGGAGTACCGACTCGCCCTCATAAACCCACTGCTCTTCCTGCTTTCTCCCAATCTAAACAGAAATGGAAGAAGAAGAAAGGTAAGAAGAAGAAGAATGGTATAAATCTTCCACCACAGGGTAAGATAGTTAAACCCAAGAGAGCTGTCGAAGATAAATGCCACCACTATAGCAAGATTGGCCACTAGAAAAGGAAATGTCCTGACTATTTGGTGCAAATCAGAAAGGAAAGAGCATCTACTTCAGGTACTTTTATTTTTCCCATTATTGATATCTCATTAGCTTGTGAAGATGTGTCATCCAGTTGGATTTTAGATTCTGCTTGTCCAATTCACATTTTCAATTCGTTGCAGGTGCTGAAGGAAAGTAGACGGCTAAAATATGGGGAGATGCAATTGCGATTCGGGAGTGGCGACTCTTTGGATGTAGTTGTTGTGGGCTTATGCAAGATTCCTCTACCCAGTGGGAGCCTTTTGTTGCATGAATGCTTTTTTGTACCAGGATGTGTTACGAACATTATATCACTTTTTGTATTAGATACTGAAGGATATAATGTAAATATTAAGAATCGTTCTTTATATTTATATGATAGATATAATGTTCAGATCCTAGTTTGTCCAAATGAGCATGGTCATTACATTTTGCATTCCTCATAATATATCTTTAATGCTGGAATTAATAGAATAAAGTGTCTGATATAAATAATACTGAACTGTGGCATATGAGGTTGGTTCATATAGGCGTGAAATGCCTAACCCAGTTGGTTAGGAATGGTTTGGTACATGATCTTACGATTGAAACTTATCCAACTTGTGAATCCTGCATTCGAGGCAAAATGACCAATGCCACATTTTCGGGTGTAGGTCACCGAGCCGCTGAATTATTGGAATTAATGCATTCTAATGTATGTGGTCCCATTAGTTACACTGCTCACAGTGATTTTTCATACTTCGTTACCTTTACCGATGATTTTTCACGGTATGGTTATGTTTATTTGATGAAATAAAAATCGGAAACCTTTGAAAAGTTCAAAGAATTCTGAAATGAAGTGGAAAAACAAACTGATAAATATATTAAATGTCTATGATCTGATCGAAGCGGTGAATATATGAGTGGTGAGTTCACTGATTATTTAAAGGAGAATGAGATTCTAGCGCAATATACTCCTCTGGGTACTCCACAACACGATGGAGTGTCCGAAAGGAGAAATCGGACTTTATTGGATATGGTTTGATCGATGTTGAGTTTTACAGATTTGCCCTATTACTTATGGGGATATGCTCTTTTAACTGCTGCTCATATTTTGAATAAGATTCCTTCCAAGGTTGTTTCTACAACTCCATATGAGATATAGACTGGTAGGAAACCAAATCTTAATTATGTTAAGATTTAGGGATGTCCTGCCTATGTCAGGATGGCTCAGCAAGATAAGCTTTCGCCTCGAGGGCAAAAATTTAGGTTTGTTGGATATCATTCAAATACGAAAGGATATTTATTCTATGATACCGAGCATCGAAATGTATTCGTAGCTCGCTTTGCAAAATTTGTAGAGGTAGAATTTTTGTCTGAATGAGGTAATCATAGACAAGTTGAAGTTGATGAAGTACAACATGGAACCAACGAACCAGTGGAGGAACCTGAAGTTCAAATAGATGAAGAGCCTTCAACACACACACTACGTAGGTCTCAAAGGGTGTCTAGACCTCTTGAATTCTTGTATTTGATACAAGAAATGAGTCTAGATCTTCTCTTAGTCAAAGATACTGACCCTTATACCTATAGAGAAGTGATGTTGGACATCGACTCCGCGAAGTGGCAAGAGGCCATGAAATCATAGTTAGACTCTATGCATCAGAATCAAGTTTGGGACTTGGTTCCGCTTCCTGAAGGATTTATTCCTATCGGTAGTAAATGGGTTTACAAAAAAAAGAGTGGGCCTGACGGAAAGATTGAAACATTTATGGCCAGACTGGTAGCTAAAGGTTACACGCAGGGACCTGGTGTCGACTACGATGAAACATTTTCACCAGTTGCGATGCTAAAGTCTATGAGGATTTTATTGTCTATTACTGCTTACCATAATTATGAGATTTGACAAATGGATGTCACAACGGCTTTTCTAAATGGTTTTCTTGATGAAGAAATCTATATGGAACAGCTGAAGGGTTTTGTATCCAGCGAAACCTCAGCATGGTTTGTAAGCTTAAGAAGTCTATTTATGCACTAAAGCAAGCTTCGCGAATATGGAATCTTCGATTCGACGAGATTATTAGATTTTCTGATTTTCTCAAGAATATGTAAGAATTCTGTTTGTACCAGAAGGCCAGTGGGAGTATGATAGAATTTTTGGTTCTCTATGTTAATGACATCATAATCATTAGGAATGATATAGGAATGATGCAAGGTGTCAAAGCTTACCTCTGTAAGAATTTATTTATGAAGGAACTGAGTGGAGCTTCTTATATCTTGGGTATAAAGCTATATAGAGATAGAGAAAGAAAGATTATTGGGTTATCCCAACAAATGTACACAGTTAAGATCATAGAATGGTACAATTTTGCCAACTGTAAGACAACAAATATATCGTTCAGACATGGCATTCATCTTTCGAATAAGATGTGTCCACAAACAGAAGATGAGAAGATTAGAATGTCTAATCGGACTTATACTTAATGTTTGGGTAGCATTATGTATGACATGTTATGTACGAGGCCTGATATTAGCTACGCGGTTAGTGTAACCAGTAGATATCAGTCCAATCCAGGAAATGACCATTGGATGGCCGTTAAACATATCCTGAAGTATCTTGAAGGTACTAAGGAAAAGTTTGTCATATATGGAGGAAATAAACTACATATTAATGGGTATACGGATTCTGATTTCCAATCGGATCCCGATGATAGAAAGTATACATCAGGATTCGTATTTACCCTTAACGGAGGTGCAGTTTGTTGGAAAAGTTTCAAATAGGGGTATACAACTGATTCCACCACAGAGGCGGAATATATTGCTACTTCTGAAGCTGCAAAAGAAGCTGTTTGGCTTAAGAAGTTTATCACAGAATTGGGAGTTGTCCCAAGTATTGAGAATCTGATTCCATTATACTGTGATAATACTGGTGCCATTGCGCAAGCAAAAGAATTGATGGCGCATCAGATTTCGAAGCATGTGGAACGAAAGTACCATATCATTCGAGAGATTGTGTCGCGATGTGATATTGTCGTGCGTAAAGTTCCCAGTGAAGATAATGTAGCAGACCTGCTCATGAAATCCATACCTCCGAAGTTATTTGATAAACATGTGGAGTCGATGGGTATTAGATACAATCGATATTAGCACTAGAGCTAGTGGGAGATTTTGTTAGGGTTGGTGCTCTGAGCGCCAATTTCATATATATTCCCCTGTAAATACTCTTGTATATATTTTATTAATGAATAAAATAAACAGTTTCTATAATATAAATTCTTTTATTATATGTTAAAGACGTAAATGACCATAGAGTGATTGGTTATGATACAGTTGCAAAAGCGTCGCAACTAACATTGAGTAGTATCATTACAATATCATTCTTTAACTATTCCTGGTCAAGGTTTACAATTACTTGGTCAGTAAGTAAACCCGTTGAGACCGGTATGTGTCGTGTATTGTAATGTTGGATTCTAATTATTTCTCAATGAACCATGAGTTTCGGGAGACTCGTATAGACACATAGGTGTTTATATTGGATAAACACTGAACGACTCACTGAAGATTTTTAATAGATGATACACCAACGTCAATAAGAATCTTCTCGGGTTAAGTGAGCATAGTGATCCTTCAACTTGAGAAACCACTGTGGATGTATGAGGTACCCTTCATATTTTGATAGCAGTCACGTCACCGATCTATTTAGATCAGACCTTCGTCTGTTCGTTGGGTGTGGACTGATCCTCAGCATATCTTGTACGTATCAAGATAGGATCCGTCACTTATTTGTACAGAACATAGATATCCATTATGGAATTAGCAATCTATTAAATCTATGGGCCCATGGTACACTGTAGAAATCAGTTCTAAGTGTTATTTAAAAGATTGCTAATAGAATCGTCGATGGGATTATACCTAAAGAGATTTGACATTTATATATATATATATATATATATATATATATATATATATATATATATATATATATATCTCTGGGGTAATCTGGATACCTGTAATGGAAGGATTATACGTATGCAGTGACCTCGACCTGTATGGTTCAGAGATTTTATCTGTGTTCGTCATAATTATATCAAACAAAAGCAAATACAATCATCTAATATCTTTATATCAAGCTTTCAACATCTCAACATCTCAACACCCTCCAAAACTCCTAGTCTTTACATAATGTTTTCATTAGAATTGAAAACCAAAAGTTCCCCAAAAGTGATTTTCTAATTTCAACACCCATCAATAATCACAATACTAGCCATCAACAACATACTACCAACATCTAAACTTCAAAAACTCACAACTTAAGATTTGGGTCATAAGCTTCTTACCTCTATTCAATCTTCATTTTTCCTTAACAATGCTTTTTGATCCCCTTTTTCCTTCTTCTTGAATTCAAGTTGATGGACTACCCTTGATAAGCTTCAATTTTTGCTAAGAAAATGAAAACTTTCTCTCTTTCTCTCCTCACTCTCTAACTCACGGCATGCCAAAGGAAATGATTTTCTCCTTTTGTTGTTTTGTTTTGTTTTATTATTCTCTCCATTACTTAATCAAATTCTAGAAAAGTGTAGGCAATTTAATTAATTGGGCCTTGGGCTTCCTTTTTCTTTTATTTCTATAATTTAGTTGGGCCTTTAAAAAAGCAAGTTGGGCTTAAAACTAGGTAGGTGTTCGTTGTCTCTAGTCAATCCTGGAAATTACGGAAAAGAAAATCTCTAGAGTCCCTGGCCGAACTAAAAAAATATTTGAAGTCGTTACAGTATGGCATACATGAGACTATATATGGCAGAAAACATATGGTATTTGACTCATACATGCTCTCTCTTATGGTGTCTTGGGACTCATCGATCTAAATAGATGAATTCCATGTCTACAAGGCAACAAACCTTTCTTAGAGTCCTACATGTTGAATCTCTTGAGCACCTTTTCTATGTATAGATCTTGGGATACACCAATCATTCTTCTGGATCTATCACTGTAGATTTTTATGCTAAGAATGTATGTTTCTTCTCCCAAGTCTTTCATTGAGAATATTTTGGATAGCCAAACTTTGACTTGTAATACCCCGCTAGAGGCAGGATGCTACCGGGAGAAGACATGATTGACCCATCTCCATAAACCTATGAATTTATCGAAAATTCAGCATGATGTATTCTAAAATTGGACAACCTGGATCTCAGTCCGGCACTAAAACGAACCTAAAATATGTTGGGGTTTTGGGCGGTATATACAGGTAATGCAGCAGAATGCGGGAAAATCAAATTTTCTGATTTCTTTAATTTTTCTTGGGTAATTAAAATAAACATATTTTTTCTAATTACTCAATACTCAAAAACAGAATTTTTAACCCAAAAAAATCAGAATTTCAATATATTATCATGAAACCCCAAAACTTTATATTTTAATCATTTTAGTCATAAGTTATTAAATACAAGCTTAAGTGATTTCCAATCACAACAAAAATGATTTGTACATCACATATACAATAAAACAAAACTCTGAAAAATTTTCCAGATTTTTCCTTAATTGCTGAAAAGCCCAAACCTTTTGCATTTTGATCATTTTGGAACTAAATTATCAAATACAAGTTTAGGTGATTTCCAATCACTACCAAAATGATATGTACATCTTATATACATACAAATATAATCCAGAAATAATTTTCCATAATTTTAGGTAATTTCCGTGAGCCCCCAATAGTTGTCATTTTGATCATTTTGGTCCTAATTTGTCAAATGCAAGATTAGGTGATTTCCAATCACTACCAAAATAATTTATACATATCATTTGTATCAAAATACAACATATATATGAAAAGCCCCAATTTTGGTTTAGGTTAGAAACCCTAATTTTTCAATTAATCAAATTAAACAAAATTAACACAAACCAACTCTTTAATATAATCTCCACAATACCAAATAAGTCTCACAACTTTGAAACAACTCAATAACAATTCTAGGTCATCATTGAATGGCCAAACAACTCTAGAATGGCAATCAAATCATCTAATGACCAAAAGTGTGCTTATTAACCATTAATAAGCAAACATTGTTTACATACATGCATTTATCCTTTCATCGAACTTTCAAGTTATCTCAACACAAAATAAGAGAGTAGAAAAACACATACTTACATCATATGTAGTACCCTAAAGAAATAGAAATAATTTTCTACAAAAAGAAAGGATGAAAATACCTTGATTTCCAAGCTTTTCTTCAAGTTTTAAGCTTAAAAGCTTTGTGTTTTTCTCTCAACTCTCTCTTTTTATTTCTTGGAGGCTTGAACATAAAGTGAATCAAATGAAAAATGAAACCCTTACATATGTAGGGTTTGGCCGAATAAGGGTAGAAAAGGAAAAAACAAAATTTTAACAATTTTTAATTAATATTAAAAAAGAAAAATTCAATTTGAATACATTTTCCTTAATATAAACACAAGTGTAACCAATTACACTTGGCCATATATAAACCATAATCATGATAAAAGATCATTTGTATTTAATTATTCTAATTATTTAACAATTAAATAATTAGATAATTACTTAATAGAAACATCTAAATATATGTATCATATTTACTTTAAATAGTCAATAATACATATATTTGTGACATATATCAAATACTTTATTTGACAATTAATTAATGTGTATTTAATAAAATCTTGTATTAAATCCAAATACACATTAACTAAGAAATGGCCATAAAAACCCTTAAGAATGTATCTTTTATTTAATCGTTAAGCAATTTATAAATAATCAATATTATTTATAAAAGTTGCCCTAGTGCTCTACGAGTATGTTTCATTAATAAGACTCTCTAGATTCAGACATATCCGTCACGGAATCCAATTTCGTGTCATACTTTACCCACCAGTAAATTATGACGACCACAGATAAACTCATTGAACCATACAGGTCGAGGTCATCGAATACGTATAATCCCTCCATCAAAGGCATCCGGATTATCCCAGAGATATAGATATTAACGTCAAATCTCTTTAGGTACAATTCTGTCGACGTATCCATTAGAAATCTCTCAAATAACACTTAGAACTTACTTTTACAGTGTACCACAGGCCCATGGATTTAACAGATTGCTAATTCCATATTGAATACCTATGCTCTGTACACAGAACTGACGAATCCTATCTTGATACACACATGATATCTTGAGGATCAGTCTACATCCAATGAACAGGTCGAGGTCTGATCTAAATAGATCGTTGATGTGACTGCCATCAAAGTATGAAGGATACCTTATACATCCACGGTGGTATCTCAACTCAAATGATCATTGTACTACTCAACCCGAGAATATTCCTATTGACGTTGGTGTACCATCTATTAGGAAATCTTCGGTGATTCGTTCAGTGTTTATCAAATAAACACCTACACGTCTATACGGGTCTCCCAGAGACTCATGATTCATTGAGATAAACCATCGGACCAAACTCTGATATATGACGTGTAATAGTCTCACCAGATTTTACTAACCGACCCATGTCAGTAAATCTTGACCATGAACTTTATTTGAGAATATACAACTTATAGTGACACTTCCCAATGTCAATTACAAATTACGTTGTAACTGCGCACCACGTTGTAAATCCTGAGGTCTTTGTCTAATATATACATATCACTAAATCATATTTAGTTTCAATCTAATCATAATTAGATCGAATACGTATATAAAACACAAGAGGTGCAACCATAAATAAGTAATATTATGAAGAAATGAATTATTCGTATTCATGAATCTGACATAAATACGATTCGGATTAGCACTCCGAGCACCAACCTTAACAAAATGAACATCATATATCAAAATGGACCTCAGGTCCACACCAACACATCAAAATCACCATATAAGGGCTCCTTACCCATATCATCTATCAATACTCAAGGGCTCAGTGCCCACAACATCATCATCAATCAAAATATTCACTTAATATATATACAAACCATGTGTTCAACACGACTAACAAAATAATAACAAAAATATCATAGAATTCTTAAAGCTCTATAAATTCTCCCAGGACACTTGCAAGGGTGACTGTCACTTGGGTGATCCGTGTCTCGAGCATGACTTCCAAAGTTGAAGTGGTTGACCCATCTGGAAACCAACCTGTAAAACAAGCAAATCGGTTTGGTGTGAGTTTTAAAAACTCAGAAAATAACCACGCTAGTATTACAACAAACATGTCAAATATTTATGACAAACAAACAAATCAAACATATCAGCAGTTTATCAGAATTACTAAATTATTATAAATTTGAATTTATTAACTTGTTATTATCCTTTATTCTTAACTCATGCCAAATTTTCACATTTACATATCCACATATATGTTAATATAATAGCTAACATCCAAAGCATACAAAGTTTTTGCACTTTGATGGTTTTAGCATGGAATAAAGCTTTTTATATGTATAAATATGTTGGGGATTTATTCTTTGAGATCTGATGATATTAGAAAATAGTTGTGTTGGGGTTGAGGATATAATATGAGTTTTGATATATGTTGAAGTTGGATGGTAGTGTGGGGAATTTCTTTGAGCATTGTTATATTGAAAAGTCATGATTGGTCCTTAAATCAGTCCAGCATCGCGATGCCAATGGACCAGCGTCGCAATGCCAATAGGCCAGCATCGCGATACGAATAACAGAGGAAGCTCACTGTCTCGTTCTGTTTGATGGACGTCACGACGCTCAGCACTTAACGTCGCAACGAGTATGAGAGTCACGAAGCCCAACCCTTTGCGTCTCGATGCGGAAGCAGATGATGCTCACAGGTTCAATTGCATGTGTGAATGTCGCGACAACCAAGGGATAGCGTCGCAACGCGTGACCAGAATTTCCCCAAAACCAGTTTTAGTTCATTCCAGTTTCACCCAAGCATGTTAGAGACCACCCTAACAGTCTCGTATCAGCTCGCATACATACATTACATTATGACACAAGCATGATACACCATGTAGCGATAGCAATTGCTTGAATTATAAAATCCCACAGTCCACATACTAATCAAATTTATCAATTATAGATCATCGCTTGAACCATAATTTCCTTCGAAAAATTAGTAATGCCAGCCAGATTCCAAATCAATAAGTGGACCTTTACCTTTTCAAGTTGAGATTTATTTATCAATTTGACTCGAGACTTACTTTTAAATATTTTAGTGTGTTTTTCAAATTTGTTTACAAATGCTTACGATTGAAAATGTCTTTTTGAAAGATTGATTTAAATACTTGAGTTTTATGATTTTTGGAGGCATGGGGAAAAACCCACCTCAGATGTAACTTTGTACATATATGGAATTGACGAACACAGATATCGTGTCCTCTCAGGATTAGGGATGAAAGATGCCCATAGATCTCAGATTCAGAGACATGAGGGTAGCATAAATTTGCACCCTGACTCCAGACTTTTGGCTTGGGGGAAGCCCAACGACCACCAAATATTTACATATTGGGGAACGGAAAGACGTAACGCCCTCATGCGCCAGATTTCTCGATAGATTTCAGAGACAGAGATTTCAGATACTTATTTCGAAAGATGTGATTTTCAGAAATGATAAGTTCTATGAACGAGTTTTCACGAGAACCCAGTTTTACAGAAAAGATCTAAATTTCACAGATAGAAAAGAATTTTCAGAAAATTTTTCAAAAAGAGTTGTGTTTTTAGATAAGAAAATAGATTTCAGAAAAAAGAGCTTTCGTAAGCCGATTTCAGTTTAAAAACCATGGATTTTCATAAGGTATTTTTGCAGTTTCGTTTTAAACTGTCCACTCACTAGATCATTCAAACAATCTAACCCCCCCACTCCCAGTGTTTTCTGTTTTGTAGATTTATCCGGAGGACCAGTTCGGGAGGATAGATACTGATGGCAGTCACTAAGGTGTTGAGTCCACCAGATTAAGTATAGAAGTTCAGCATAGTCAGTGTCAAGTAAAGGTTGTATGACATATATTGTATAGTATCAGTCATTGAGTGGGTCCAATATCAGAGTTGTAATGTAATTTACTGTTGAGTACATTGTATGAATATTTGAGATGCATTTCCATTATTATTGAGTTGGGCAATGGTCCCTACACATGAGTTTGTATTTTCAGATGAGTCTAGCAGTATTGATCACAGTTAGAAAGTAGAGGCTGAGGAGGATAAGACAACCTATTCCCTGCCGGTAGCATCTCCTGGAAGAGGATGTTAGAAAGATTATATCAGAGCATGGTCTAGGGAGTCAGTGACTGCAGTGGGTAGAGAGTTGGGGTCTTGTATATGTAGTATGGCCGGGGTACTAGTATGTAAGGCCATACCTATCCAGTATCTGATCTTCAAGTACGTCCTTAAGTTCCATAGAAAGGTTAGAAAGCATTCCTAAAGCTATTTGAATTTTCTTCATAGTAAAAAAAACCATAATCCTTGTCCTAGTTGAGAATCCATCCGTAATTATCCTGAATTATTATAAGAAGATCAAGATAAGCTATGAGAACAGATAGTAAAATTCTAAGAGCATTCCCCTATAGAATTAGAAGGAGAAATCTAAAAGGAAAAGCAAAGAATAAGGTACAGATGCTTAAAGTAACCTGAGGTAGTAAGAGGTAGAGGTACAAAATGAGATAACAAATAAAGTGTCAGAACCTATAGTAGTAAGGAGAATAGATTAAGTCTGAGAAAGAGTAAAATATCGAACAGACCTAAGTAAGGTTTCTTCCCTCCAAGTAAGATTTCTTTCATCCTCATAAAAATTTTTCAAGCCGATCCAATAGCCTTTGAGTACCTCGTATAGCTAGCAAGTTTCCCGAGTAACGAATGATAGTCAAAGAAATTAAAGAGCAAGAAATTAGTATTAAACGTAGGAGTTCTAATAGACAAGAGATGCCAAAAAAGATATAGAGATTCTAGATCCCCAAACCCAGGTCCGCAGGCAAATAAGTGAAGGTCGTAAGCAGAAATGATTAGTTGGCTTAGCCTAAGAATCTGATATAAATAAGAATCTGATCTACTCAGATTCTCATATCTCAGTGATACCAGTCAAGGAAACGGTATTGATGGAGTCTATCTCATACCTACCTTACATGAGTAATAGACTATACCAGGATATAGTGTAGTAGAACAAGGATGCCGACATCGATTGAGATATAAGATGATCGTCCCATCATTTGCTGGCATAGATAAAGATAACCATAAAAAAACTAACCTCGAGAAATGGTTACCCAGAAAATGAATAATAAGGCTTCTAAGGTCAGAAAAGAAAGAACCTGACACAAGCCAAGATGAAGAAGTTCACAATATTAGCGAGAATCCATAGATCAGACCGATGCCAGTCAGAACCCGTGTAGGTTTAAGAAACTCATGAGTTGACAAAAGTACCAGTACAAACAGTAAGATTAAGTGGCATAGTTGTAGCCTATAACAAAAGCAGAGAGCATAGATCTAGAAAGTAGACAATAAGAATGAACCACCACTAGCCTCGACAACATGGTTTTGAGCTAGGAGATAAGATTTTGAAATAATATGGAAGGATACGGAAATGGACAAGGGAGTTTAGTACGCTTAGTGACATAGGTTATATAGCTTGGAGATAGCAACAAAAATGGAGACCTCAAGAGAGTTGAGAAAAGTTAAGAACCTTAAGATATGGAGAAGTCGATGCAGACCCCAACAGAACTAATTATACATCTTTTTCCCAGTAGCCATACTCCAATAAGTGTATAGACGTCTAATCTGACATGCGAGAATATGTTCACCCCCAACTTAGAGCCCAATAAGAAGTTGGACAAGTTTAGAATAGTACTTGATATGATAGATATATCATGAGATAGCAAGATAGTCGAACCAAGGAGTTTAACAGAATCTAGATAAGAATTATAAGACAGTAATATTTTTTATGGTATCAGAATAATTCGAATTCACATCAAGTCTAGCCGAATCTAGAAGGGATAACCTGTCCTATCGTAAAACATAAAGTTTTCAAGGAAGTAAAGGATCAAATGAATAAGGAACCAGAGTAAGCAACATAGATAGAGACCCCCAGGAGTAAGATATATGACTTATAAAGAGTTTCCCACATGAATAGAGAGAAAGAATTAGTAAGAGAGTAACACCCAGACCAAAGGTTTGGTAGTGATATCATGACTTGTCGTGAAATATGGAATTTCCAGAGAAGTAAAGACTTAAGGGGTTTAAGAAACTGAGATAAGTATGAAGGATAATGAAATAATATGGCAGGATTTCAGGAGGGCATGGCCCTAGAGGAGGTTCACAATAAGAGGTAATATGATTGATAGATGGAAAATAATCGGGAGAAAAGTTAGAAGAGGTAATCCAGATAGTTCTTAGTAGTGGTACCTTGGTGTGGGAGCCAACACCAGATATGTAAACACAAGAGTCCTAGACTTATAGATGAGCAACAATCACAACTACAACACGGGTAGCTAGTGAGATTACCACAACCAGGAAGGCTTCAGGACCAATCCCCATCCTCCCAACCCTCATTAGACAACAACAACAAACATGGACGTTGATGTTCGCCTCAAGATACTCCCAGAAATAAGTGAATGCGCAGTGGAAGGAGACCCAAACATAAAATCTTCAGATATAGTACAAGAGCAGAATATAAGAGGAAAATAGCTTTAAGTTTAAAAGAGAAGTTGTCTAGATAAAACGATGAAAAGAGAAAGTATTAGTCAAGCAATTACGATAATACAAAAGAACCAGCGTTAGACATGAGTAGGGACATGTAAAAGGTGATATTCTTTGGATAAAGAAACAGATACATAGACCACATGAATTCCAGGTTTAGAATAGACCAGGAAAGAAGACAAAAAGGACATCAAGTAAAATGTTTGGAAGTGGAACTGTCGAAATAAGACGACAATAGAAAAAGATACTAGATAAACAATGACAGAGGTACATAAGTACTAAAATAAACTTTCAATGGCTAAGTTCAGAAGTACCATGGAATAGCAAGTTTTCTCAGCGTCGAGATAAAACTGGAATTCCATCAGATAGGAAACGGAAAGATGGTAGCGAGTATAACCCATAAGTTTCCCATGCAATATACCTAGCTAAGAAACAAGGCAAAATATGACCTGGAAAAAATTTATTGAGGTATAACATATAGATGGTCAAAGGAACTAGGTATACGGATATTTTTGAGACAATGGTAATACCTAACAGGCTAAGAGAACAAACCATTGTAAAGATATAACCAGATTTATAGCAGCAACAAATTTGAATATACGAAAAGAGTATGAGTAATAACCAAGATCAAGTCGTTATGGTTGACGTTAACAGTAGGGATTAATATCTTGGGTTAGAATATCGAAAAACTCCGATGATAAACTTAGGATATGTAGAGAGCTGGATCATAAACTATAAGGTCCTAAGTCCTACAAATAGGTAAAGATATAAGAATTTAGAGGACGGGGCCCGTAAGTAGTTGGAAGTTGGCAAAGAGGAAATCGACAGCTAAGCAATTAAGTTAAGAGAATGAATGCCAAGTTCAGGTTGAGCATGTTGAACTAGGGATGTATTACGTATGATCATTTTTACTAGCGATAATGATTATCCTTGTATATATTTATTCTAGAGCTACGGTAGAACGTGAAGAAACCTAACTATAGGAAATATAATTACCTTTAAAAATGTGAAGGCATTAGTTAATAAGGAATTGAAGATACATTCAATAAGCTCATTAAAGGAGTTATTTTATAAAAATGAAATAAATAACTCGGGGTATACTTAAAGTCCGGGAAAGCAAAGGTCATGGACTGAAGTATAAAGTACAATAGTGATATATTAAATGTGAAGAGTAACAGATGCCCCAAGTGATATTAAGAATTAATGTTATCATGGTTAGAGATATAAGACGTTGTAAACAAGAGTGAAACCAGGATATGAGGACTAGATTCAATTGGGATAATTGTGAGTACGATCATACTAGAACAAGTGCATCAAATTCTTTCAAGACCTTGCAAATTGAGTTGTGTTTGGGTGACAAAAATAATGAGATAAATGACCATCTAGGAAGTCTTAAGAAGTATTAAATTCTTAAAGAAAAGAATGAGATAAAATAAAATACAGTCATAGAGTGTCAAACAGAAATGAGTGATTCACTTGGGCACCTATTCGAGAAGAACTTAAGTTCATATCATGAGAGATTGAGTACTTCTAGTACACTCTTCGGGACATTATGTGGTGTGAAATAAGAAATAGATAGAATTTTATGAATAATGACACCTCTACAATTAGGCTAGATATACGACACAAACTCCCAAAGTCTAAGTTTTCGGCTACAATAATCGAATAGAGTATACCGGGATAAGAGATTCTCAGAAGTCATAGTATTGAGTTTTTGAGCAGAATAGCAGAAAGCAAGTAAAGAAAGATAAGAGTTGTAGAGACCAGATATCTTCAAACTAAGATGGACCTAAGAAGTTCAATGTTAAAAGAGATTCGAGGATGAATCATATTTAAGAGAGGAGAATTTGTAACACCCCGGCAATCGTGACGACAAATTCATGAAATAAATCATGTTCGAACATGTATACATTCATGAAATGACTTATTGGACTTTCGGCAAATTCCTTACAGTTCCGATACGGAATTCATTCCAAGATTAAATCCAGACACCCCCTTGTATTTGGGCCATAACCTTTTCATACGACCTCTGATTTTTATGAACCTTATATCATCGGAATGAATGAGACCTACATCTTTTACGTTGGACATTGTTCTAAATTCGAATCAGAAATAAGTCAAAAATTGATATTTCCGCAGTAGTTATAGTAATTTCGAGAATGGCCTGGATTTGGGTGATGTGGCACCATCTCAACCACTCATTTCATTACATAAATATCATCCCTTGCCTATATAAAGGACATTATTCACTCATCTCCTCCAAAGGCAAAAATGTGAGTTATGGAAAGAGGGCTTTCAAAAAATTTTCTTCTTCCTCATGCAAACTTTGATGGAAAGTGATGATTCTCAAGTTCTAAGCACACAAAAGTAAGCTTTTAACTCTTTTTATCTTAGTAATATTTAGTTTTAGGCAAAGAAATAAAAGCCCCAAATTCACACCATGCATACTGTAGAGTTGAAATTTGCTTAATTGGCATTGAAAGCATCATTAACATGCATTTTGAGAAGTGGTTTTGATGGTTTTAGCATGGAATAAAGCTTTTATATGTATAAATATGTTGGGGAATTATTCTTTGAGATTTGATGATATTAGATAATAGCTGTGTTTGGGTTGAGGATATGAGATGAGTTTTGATATATGTTGAAGTTTGATGGTAGTGTGGGGAATTACTTTGAGCATTGTTATATTGAAGAGTCATGATTGGTCCTGAAATCAGTCCAGCATCGTGACACCAATGGACCAGCGTCGCAATGCCAATAGGCCAGTGTTATGACCGGGATAATAGAGGAAGCTCATTACCTCGTTCTGTTTGATGGACCTAGCATCACAACAAGTGTGGGAGTCGTGACGCCTAACCCTTTCGTCTTGACGTGGAAGTAGATGATGCTCACTAGTTCAGTTGCATGTGTGAACGTCGCAACGACCAAATGACAGCATCGTAAATGTGACAAGAATTTTCTCAGAATCAGTTTTAGTTCATTCTTGTTTCACCAAAGCATGTTAGAGGCCACCCTCAGGGTCTCATATCAGCTCGTATACATACATTACATTATGACACAAGCCTAATAAGCCATGTAGTGATAACAATTGCTTGAATTAATAAATCCCCCAGCCTACATTCTAATCAAGTTTATCAATTATAGATCATCACATGAATTACAACTTCGGCAAAGTGAGCAATGCCAGCCGGATTCCAAATTAGTGAGCGGACATTTACCTTTTCAAGTTGAGATTTATTTATCAGTTTGACTCGAGACTTACTTTTAAATATTTTAGGACATTAGCCAAGTTTGTTTATAGATGCTTACGATTGAAAATAACTTTTTGAAAGATAAATTTAAAAGCTTGAGTTTTATGATTTTTGGAGGCCTGGGGAAAAACCCACCTCATATGTAACTTTGTACAAATACGAAATTGACGGACACAGATATCATGTGCACACATAGCTCAGGACTAGAGATAACAGATGTCCCTAGATCTCAGATTCAGAGTCAGGAGGGTAGCATTCATACTCCAGATTTATGGCTTGGGGATGCCCCAAGACCACCAGATATTTACGTGTGGGGGACAGCGAGACGTAATACCCCTATGCACTGGATTTCTCCCTAGATTTCGGAAACAAAGTTTTCAAATACTGATTTCTAGAGATGTGATTTTTAGAAATGATAAGTTCAATGAAAGAGTTTTCACGAGAACCCAATTTTACAGAAAAGATCAGGATTTCACAGAAAGAAAAGAATTTTTAGAAAGTTTTTCAAAAAGAGATGTGTTTTTAGATAAGAAAAGAGATTTTAGAAAAAAAAAACTTTCGTAAGCCTATTCCAATTTTAGAACCATGGATTTCATAAAGTATTTTCAGTTCCATTTTAAAATGTCTACTCACTAGGTCATTCAAACGATCTAACCCCCCATTCCTAGTGTTTTCTGTTTTATAGATTTATCCGGAGATGAGCTCAGGAGGATGGATACTGATGGCAGTCATTAGGGTGTTGAGTCCACCAGGTTGAGTACAGAAGTTCAGCATAGTCAGTATCAAGTAAAAGTTGTATGACATATATAGTATAGTATCAGTCATTGAGTGTGTCCAATATCAGAGTTGTAATGTAATGTACTATTGAGTACATTGTATGAGTATTTGAGATGCATTTCCATGATTATTGAGTTGGCCAATAGTCCCTACGCATGAGTTTGTATTTTCAGATAAGTCTAGTAGTATTGATCACAGTCAGAAAGTCAAAATATCAGGGGGATATGACAGCCTATTCCCTGCCGGTAGTATCTCTTGGAGAGAGATGTTACAAGAACTAAGAGAAAATTCACTCTCACACATATTTGGGTGTTAAACGCCAATAACTATTCTTTATTCAAAATTCTCTCTCAAAATTACAAGGTAAAGGTTCTCTTAAATAGGTTCATTGTTAAATCCTAAGTTAACTTAAAGTTTGTGCATAGACTTTAAATTAACATTAAAGTTCAGCTCATGATACTAAAACATAAATTAAACTGAAAACATAAAACATAAAAATTGTAGCGATTTATTTCGATTGCATCCTAACCAAGAAGGATTATGAATTTACCTTTGATATAAACTAAAAAATTGTAGATCATTGAGTCCTCTTCCTAACTCAATTTGAAATACTAAAATCGAACATTACGTGAGAAGGTTATGGACAAAATATGAAGATAGCGCAAATACACCATCATCTCTTAAATTTTTTTGATAGAATTTGACCAATGACCACTTTCTTGATGTATCTTGAGTATTTTGGGATTTTTAAACTTTGAAACACTATAGTTTAGACTTGGATAATGTCTAATTTTTGTATCTTTGATCACATCATTCCCTAACTGCTCGAAAGGATTCATAATCGAATCTAAACCTTAACTCATGAACAAGTAAAATTTTTCTTTTTTCTTTTTTATTTTGATATTTTATTTATTCAAGAACAACTTAAAGACTCTTAAATAACAAGAACGTAAAAGAAAAACATAAAAATCCTATTTACTCTTAAGAAAACCGAACCTGATGTTTTTTTTTTGTTTTTTTACTCAAACATGCAAGACTAACTTAGAACTCTAAATAAGACGTAAAGACACAATATACTGTTTAATGTAGAGTTTGATGAGCTTATAAGCTAGCTTATACTCTCAGTATAATACTTATACGCTAGTTTGTACTCTCAATCAATACTCTCAACCAAACGGTACATAAAAAATTGAAAAAACTGAAACTTAATAAACATAATTTTTTTGGATTATGTAATCTTTTGACTCAAACAAACACAAAATAATCTAATAAAGATTTAAGATTAAATCAAGCAAAAAAAAAATGACTAAGACTTAAAAGGAATATAAAAATCGAAACTTAACCTAAGACATAACAAAAAGATCCTAAAGAAGGTAATTAAAGATAGAAAAACATGACCTTAAAACCCTGAGTTTTGATACTAACTGAAGGGAACTATAGTAATATTGATACAAATATTAAAGTTCAGGCCATGATACTTAAAAATAAATTTAAAAACATAAAAACTATAGGATTTATTGTGATCATATTTTGATAAGGAAGGATTTCGAATTTGTCTTCAACGTAAATTACAAAGTTGTATATCTTTATGTCATCTTTCTAATGCAACTTGAATCACCAAAATTGAACATTGGATAAGAAAGTTATGGCCAAAATATGAAGCCTACACAAATCCTACTGTCATTACCTAGATGGTCTTCTCTTGAAACTCTTTGATGGAATTTGACAAAGAACCTATTGCTTGATGTATCTTGAGTATTTTTTTTCTTTTTAAAATTTGAAACTAGGTATTTTAGACTTGGATAATGCCTAATTCTCGTGCCTTGTTGTAACACCCAATAAGTCTTAGTGTGACCACTAAGGTCATACAAGTTATGCATGATATGTTTCATGTAATGTAGGGTCTCTGAGTGTAGACCGACTCATACAAACCAAGTTTATTCACCATGTATAGAGTTAGAAGATCTTAGAATTTTCGTGTTAGTATTGGCGTTCAAACGCATTCAGTATTTGTGTCTGTAGCCTGTTCATCAACACATTCGAATGAAACTGTCTAGAGTATTTTCACTCGTGATGCGTGCATCAGTCATTCGAACATGGGCAGACGGAATGCTCGCGTGTGTATGGCATTCGATGGGATGTTTGAATGCACCTGTAATTTTTAAACAGAAAGTTTGAGATTTCAGCCCACTATTAATAGGCCCCTTTAGATTTTTCTTCATTTTATTTATTCTCTCTCACTCACGCCCCTTTTCCCTAAAAAATCCCTATGCTAGATCTTCAAATCAAGCTTGGATCTTGAATAATCTCATGCATTCCAAGCTCTAGGAAGCTCAAGTAAGTCTCTAAACTTTTCTCCAGCTCTTGTTTTGCATTTGGGTGAAACCCACTCTTTGATCTAAAATTATTTTGTATGATTTGGATTATTAATGAGTTAAGTATGCTTAGTTAAGTAAGTATTGTCACAATATGTGTATGAAACGAGTTGAAACCCCTTTGTATGTGTGAAGTAATGAAACCCTAGGTTTTAGAGATTTTGAAATGTTATGAGATTCATTATTTGGGATGCCACAATAGTATTTAGGTAAGTGTTTACTAGCATGAAACAAGCACGAATTAGATTAGAATCAAACTACCACAGGTTTGGGATGGTTATAGCTACTGGTTTAGGTGATTTGGTAAAAGTATACATAAAATCTTATATTATGCGAGTATAGATATGAATAGTAAGTAAGAGTTATGTTATTGATGTGTAAAATGATAATAGTGTATCAGGAAGTGTGAGTCATTTGTTAAAATATGATGTATCGGAGACGTATTATCTGATGTTCTAACCTGTAAGTTTTCAATCTTTGTAACCCGTTTACGAGTTTTCACTTAGAAGTACTGATTAGGATTCTATTCGAACAATGTTCATCCCATACCTATTCTAAAATAGATAATGGATTTTATACGAACTTTTATATATATGTCATCACATGTGTCAACCTACGTGGGTTTCTTTATGTGATGTTCCGTTTTGTGTATTTTGTTTACGTTTTCAGTTATGATTGTAACGTATGTTTTCATATTACGAGTTCTTGCTAATGAATGATGAATGTGATGCATGTTTTGTGATGAGCCTGATATGTGTGTGGATGCTCTTGATTTGTTTACCTTTTTGGATTAGTGATTTACATGACTGTTTTGAAAGGTTTTGCAAGCAAATGAAAAGGATTTTGACTCCACTGTTGATACGAAAAGATTTTTGCTACAATGTGAATTCTGTATACTACGGAGTTATACCCATCTGACTACGGCCATTTTGTTACCCTCTATCGACTTGGTCCTGTTTCAGACAATGTTCGGTCAGTCTTGGTGATTTAGATATTGGATGATTGGTTTTCTTTCTACCACTGAGGTAGTTCATGGACGCTTGTTACTGTTTTTGAGATACATGGATTTTTTTGAAATTTAGTTTCAATCATAGAGAACTGTTTTAAGATATATTGCAAATATTTTATTTTTATTCTTTTATTGATATTCTTATTTTACGATATTTTTTGCTAATCTCTTGATGATACTTTGTTTTTATATATTTTCGTAATATTTTGGTTATTTGATTTTAAAGTCTTTTGGAAGAAATTGGTCCGGATACCTCTGTTTTGATTGGATGTGATATGATACGTTTTTCGTCACGGTACTTGTGTATCATTTTTATGGATTTTAACCCTATGTGATGCATATTATGGAGTCCAAACAATGAAAATGGCTGACCCACTAACCTCTATCGACAGTCTTATTCGGACATCGCCCGATTCTTGCATGTAACTCGAGTAATATACGTCTGATTACTTTTTATTACTATGGATTTTGAAAGCTTCTAATTTTCAGAAAGATCCATTTTTGAATAAACTGGGTTTTCAAAAGATGATAATTGTGTTTTGATTTATGATGATGTTTGAAATGACCATATGGAGTCTGTAATATGATTTCTAATATTGTTAATGAACATGTTTGTCTGTAAGGAGTTTGCATTCTACTTTTTTTTGTCTGTTAATTAGTGAGATTGGTTTATGGCATGTGTTTTTGGATTCCCATTTCTGTTATGGATGAAGTGGACTTTGTGAACCTCGTAATTTAATTCTTGTTTCTGATAATGTATATGTTGTCTGTAAAGAATTTGTATTATGCTCTGTTTTATAATGAATGACGTTTGACTGTGTAAAGATTTCTTGCGTGTGATCTATTCCGGATTGTGTGGATAGGTCTGATTTTATGATGTTCGTGTGAACATATGTGTGTGATCTGTTTGCCTGAAGAATATTAGAGTCTTTGATAGGAAGAAGATATGGAAGTATGTGTAAGATATGCTTATGAATGTGTATGTGTGTATATGTGTGTATGTAACTAGCAGTTTAAGTGTTCTGATTCGCATCAATATTAAAAAAATAATGACGAATTTCCAATGAATTTTTCTGTCGGTAAATTACTCATGAAGAAAAAAGTCACTAAATATGACATCACTGTTAGACAATTATGACCCATAACGTCACTATTTGTACAGATCATGGTGTTGTTGTACAAATTAACTATGTGACAAAGGAAATTGCCCTTTCAGCATTTGTAATTAGATTACCAAGATGTATAAACGATGAAAGGTCCATATGATTAGTTCCGGATTGAGATGATATGAGACAATATCAATTCACGAAGGTTTAATCATTAAATATCCCTAGTCGTAGTATTATCGAGATTGGACATCGATAATACGGAATAGACTAGTATTACACTTGTGCGCGTTGTTGGAGCATAACAGCATAGTTCTCATATATTTGGGTATAGGATACTCATGCAAGTATAATAGGAGGTTGTGTTTACCGATGGTATGGAAACAGCTTCGCTCTGGATAGACCCCTCGGAATTCCATTGGTAGTATGACTATGTGTCTATGGAAGTCCGAATCAAGGTAAGTGTATTTGGTCTTAACCTGAGACTTGCACCGCTAATACTTGCGACAACCAATATACTTTGGTTTTGGTCATCCAGGGCTTTAACAGGTTCTGTGTACGCCTCTTCTGGGTATATTGAGAATCGTAGTGTATTTGGTGTGATGTCGAGATGGAAGTATCACCCCAGTCATAGTGGAGATGATGATCACGTAGGATACGAAACTTGTTCTCTAATGTACTGCAGTCATCGGGATAATATGACTAGGTCATGATTATCCGATTATAGAGACTAGTTACCAGAGATCTGATATGTGCTTCATACGGGGCAGACACAATTCCAACCCCAGACCTAGCATGTGACATCCGATACTGGAGCGACATACGCAATATTACGTATACTACGCCTGATATAGATCATTTATTCCTATAAGGATATTTCTGGAGAATTGGGTAGGCATGACGCTTTTCTAGAAGCCAACCTTATCTTGTAAATCGGTAAAAACGTAGTACTAGGTACATACGTGTTCGGATAGTCCGACGATCGGATTTTTTGCCAACATATCTGGGGATCTCATGGATCTCTTCTCGAAGATTCACTGATGACGTATCACTCGCACTTTATTAATCTAGGATTAATTAGATGAGAGAGAAAATTAATCTGGGATTAATTGCGGAGATATTTTATCTGGGATAAAATATTATTTAAAGAGAGAGAACGATTAATTTGGAATTAATCGATTAAATAATATATTCAATATATTATACGAAATTGGATTTCGACGCGGAATTAAAATTAGATTTTAATTCGGGCGAACGAGTTAATTTGAAATTAATTCATTAGCGACGTGAATAGTGATTTTGCTAGGCATAATTATTTAATTACGTCGTAACGGAAAATTCGTTAATTTGGAATTAGTGAACCCGAGCCCGGGAGTATTTGCGGGCGCACTCACATTTCGAATTTAAGTGCGGCCCACAAGTCACATCAAGCGTCAAATCACTAGTCAATCGATTGATGTGATGTCTAGTCACTTTGAGTGATTTGACAACTTGTCATGAGTGATGTGAATAGTGATGGAGTGGTTGTTGGCATTTATGCCTTTGACTTTTTTTTTTTTTTTTTTTTTTTGGAAATTTGGTAATTGATTTTGGTAATTGATTTTTGGAAAATCAAAAACTAAATACTTAACACATTTTTTCCTCTCTCTCTTGACAACTCACACGGTTTTGAACCATTTCCTCCTCTCCCTCTCTCGGCTTTAGGCAATTTCTTCTATTTTTCTGGTTTTGCCATTAACATCCAACTTTGTAACAAAGCCTCCATACACGTTTTTAAAGCAGGCTGTTCACTGACCAAGTGGAAAAGACATTAAGATAATTTGATCTCTCAATTCACGTGGGATCACCAATGTTTTAAAAATGTTTTTGTAGAATTTTGTGTATCATTGAGCATTAATGTAATCCATTCAAGATACCCAATGCTCCCATGAGATGGCAGGTAATAAAAGCAAAAATTTAAAGGGTAATTCAGCCTTTCCTCTTTTTTTTTTGGGCATTCTGTTCCGAAAAATAATGGAAATAAAAATCTAGTGTTAAAATATTTAAAAAAAAAAAAAAAAAAAAAATCAAAACAGAAAGATTCAGAAATTGCTGAGGCCCTGGTTCAATTGAACCGCTAATTGGCTTTTCATGATTATGATTCAAAAGCTATTCTTTGCCAATTCGTGCAATGTGTCGGTTTTTAGATCATAAACAAACTAATTATTCTGTTTATTTTTTTCCCTGAAAAAGGTGGATGAACTTAGGAGAGAATAAAAAATTAATTGAAACTAAAAATCGAACAGAACTGGAAAAATTAATGCGAATTGAAAACTTTTCAATTTAAAAAATAATTGTTCAATTTTTTAATTAAAAGACTGAATTGAATCGAATTAGAATAATTTTTTTAACTAAAATAGAATTAGAATAATTTTTTAACTAAGAAAATCGAACCGAACCGAAGCGAATTAATTAAATAATTTAAATTATTGAATTTTTTTAATGATAATCATATTATTTAGTGTTTAATGATGATTACTTTCATGAAATATTTGTAATTTGTTTGCTTTAGTTATAATTTTTTATTTTCCAATATTTTAAAAGAATTAAATAATGATTATATCCTATGAAATTTTTTATTGGTGTAGTTATGATGATTTAAAGAATTACAGTGTAAAAAGAATTTAAATAAATGTTTGATTCATTTCATGTCACTATTTTTTTTTAATTATTTACTGTTATTATTAAAAAAATCAAATTGTATCGAACCAAACTAACAATTAAAAATGATTATAATTTTAATAAAAAAAACCGAACATTTACTTTTTTAAAAAACAGAATAATTATAATTACAAATATTTTTATGATATCATTGAACCGTGATCACCCCTAGATGATCTCACGGTTCTAGTTTGATTGTAAACTGAAGGTGTAAGTCTGCGACCCCGCTTCCTATGACGCCAATTGTCTGCTTTTAGATCTCGACGTAGGTGGTATGCTCTGTTCTCTTGAACACGCACAGTTTTGTCCTCGCAAGGAGCCTCATCGCACGTAGACGTGGCAGCTAGTAGGCCCATATGTCTGACTCTCATCCTACCTCCGCAAAGCGTCAGGAATAATTGAGTGGTATATAAACCTTGGTTGCGACTCGAACCTTTGATCTCAAAGAGATATAAGGTTTCATAGTGAAATTATGGTACCACCAGACTTGGAAAAGTCCCATGACAAAATCCTTGGATACACCTACGCCGAGATTGTAAAGCGGACAATTGACCTCATGAGAATGGGAATCGCAGACTTGCACCTTCATAAACAAACTGAAATTTCGTGAATATGATGCACATTAATTGTTGCCAAAATTCAAGATACATGTATGATTCATAAAGCTTTGTGCATGATAATGAGTTAATAAATGCAAAGGTCATTAACTAACTATAACACCCCCGGTAATCCCGACAATTACTACCTAGTAATCTCGATGACTATTATGGCATAAATTACTTAATATATATATAATATAAATCATGTTCAATCATATATGTGATTGTGTTCGATAATTTTTCACATTTCCGATACGAATGTGTTCGAAGTTCCACTTCGAACTGTATTTAGTATCTGGGCCATAACGTTTTCATATGATCTCTGATTTTTATAAATTTTATATTGTCGAAACAATAAGAAAGAAACCAACAACTTCCGGGTTGGACTGTTTTTCAAATTCGAATCAGAAATAGGTCAAAAATTATGATTTTTGTGGCTCCTGACCGGATGTCGCGATGCGTAACAGATAGATCATATCAGTTTCAACTTAGGATGTTAGAGACCACCCTAACGACTTCGTATCATCTCATATACACGTATTATGACATGTCGCAAGTATAATACATCATGTGGTGATTATGAATTAGTTGAATTGGGAAACTTAATTTAGTTCCGAAGCGTGTTCCACGACTTATGTTCTAATCAAGTTTATCGATTATAGATCATCGTAGGAACTACAATTTCCTTTGGTTAAATAAAATAATGCCAGCCAGATTCCAAATTTATGAGTGGAGCTTTTTCTCAAATTGATTTCTACTTATATGTTTTTGAGTTGAGATTTACATTTCATGCATATAGGGCGTTAGCCAAGTTTGATTATAAATACTTACAAATTGATAATGTTTTTAGAAAGATTGATTTCAAAGTATGATTTTGTGATTTTGGAGGTATGGGGGAAAAATCCACCTCAGATGTAACTTGGTACAGATATTAGAATTGACGGATACTGGAATTGAGGGATTAAGAACATGTTCACATGTAGAGTAGGAGTAGGGGACGACAATACGTAAGCCCCATAGATCTTAGATTTCAAGGCTAGGCGGACGTCGATACTTAATGCTAGGGGTGTTCATAGGGTCGGGACGACCCGCGACCCGACCCGGTCGGGTTCATACAAAAATTTGTAAAATTTTGACCCGACCCGACCCAAACTTTTCGGGTTGGGCAACGGGTTTGATACTAAAACCCGACCCTATACAAATTTTATTATTTTTCTAAAATTATTATTATTATTTTTAAAGTTTTTACTATTATTTCATTTGTTTATTACTTTTTTCTATTAAAAATTATATATATGATAATTTTAGAGACATAAAATAACTAATATTTATATTTCAAAATAATTAATTTATTAAAAAAATTATTTTTTTTAAATGACCCGACCCGACCCGAACCCGATCGGGTTCCACTTCCACGCGACCCGACTTTCCCTTGACCCGACCCGATCGGGTCTAACAAAATTTTAAAAAACCCGACCCGACCTGACCCGACCCGTGAACACCCCTACTTAACGCCCCTAGACCCTAGATTCAGGAAACAAGGTGGTGGAATACATTGGGGGATGGCGATATGTAATGCCCCAATGTCATTGATTTACACATCTGGCTCTAGTTCAGTGGCTTGGGGGACGACGATACGTAACGTCCCAAGACCATTAGTAGGCGTATGGGGGAATGACGATACGTAATGTCCCAATTCGGCAGGTTCTCTACATATCCTCAGATATTTCAGATGAGATTTTCTAACACAATGGTTTTATGAAAAGATTTTCTAGTGAAACAGTTTTATGAAAAAGTTTTAGAAAGAACTCAGTTTTCCAGAAATGTTCAAAGTTTTCAGACTTAAAAGAGTTTTCAGTATAGTTTCATAAAAAGAGTATTACTTTTTAGATCCGAAAGAGAATTCAGAAAAGATCTGTATTCTTGAGATGATTTCGTTTTCAGAAAAATGAATGTTTCATAAAGTATTTCAACATTCGTTTTTCAATTGCCTACTCACTAGGTCGTTGAAACGATCTAACCCCCTAACTCCTAGTTTCTCTGTTCTGCATGTATACCTGGAGGATGAGCTCGAGAGGATGGATACTGATGACAGTCACTAGAGGGTTTGAGTCTACTAGGTCGAGTCAGAGCTGCATTTCAGTCAGAGTCTAAGTAAAATCATACATCATATATGTTATATAAAAAAGATTGTGTATGTTATGTGTTAAAATTATTCATTATCAAAGTTGTAATGTGAAGTATTGTTGAGTACATAATATAAGTAATAAAATGTGTTGATGTTGTTGAGATGGGCAATGGTCTCATGCATGAATTTATGTTTGAAATGGGGTTAATAGTATTGATCATAGTCAGAAAATCAAAGGCTCAGGAGTATATGATGGCCTATTCCCTACCAGTAGCATCTCTAGTAGATGGATATTACAAAGATGGTATCACAACATGGTTTAGGGAGTTAGTGAGTGCATTGGCTAGAGAGTTTGAGTCTTGCATATGTAGTATGTCTGGGATACTAGTATGCGAGGCATTACCTCTCCAGTATCTGATCCTCGAGTACATCATCAAACCCTAACAGGTAGTAAGAATTCCAAAGCTATCTGATTTTTCTTCCTAATAAGTAACCATAATCCTTAATCTTGCAAAGAATCTTTTTGTAGTTATCCTGACTTATCATTAGAAGTTCAAGACAAGTTATGATAACAGATAGTAAGGTTCCAAGAATATTCACTCAATGGAGTGGAAAAAGAAAATTATAAGTAAAGAATGATGTTCAGATGCTTAAAAAAACCAGAGACAATAAGAGGTAGAGATACAGAATGAGAAAATAAGAAAATTCCAGAACTTATAGGAGTAAGGGAAATATAGTAAGCATGAGCAAGAGTAAACTATCAAGTAGACCTACGTAAGGTTTTTTCCATTCTTGTAAGATTCATTCCCTCCTTAGAAAAATTTTCCAAGTAGATCTAATAGTCCTTGAGCGTCTCGTGTAGATAGAAACTTTCCTGAATAAAGAAAGATAATCAGAAAAGAAAAAAAGAGCAAGAAATTAGAATTAGTCGTGGAAGTTCCAATAGACATGAGATGCCACAAAGGATACATAGATTCTAGACACCCAAACTTAGGCGCCCGTAAGAAAATAAAATAAATGTCATAAGGAAAAATGATTAGTTGCCTCAACCAAGAAACCCGATATAGATACGGCCCTAAGCTATGTAGATTCCGAACCTCTTAGTAGTGTCGGTTAAGGAAGTTGTCCTAACATAGCCTATTTCACACCTATCTTACATGAGTAATAAACTCTACTAGGACACAAAGTACTAGAACAAGGACATCGATATCCATCGAGACGTAAGATGCTTGTCTTAGTCTCTACCAGCATAAATAAATATAACCGTAAGGAAGCCCGATGAGTATTTATCCTAAGACAGAAACAGAAGAAATTGAAAGATAGATTACCCAGAAAAAGACCAAGGAGGCTCCCAAAGCTAGAAAAGAAAGAACCCGACACGAACTAAAATGGACAAGTTTGTAGTACCAGTAAGAACCCATATATTAAACCAATGCCAGTAGATATCCACGTAAGTTTAAAAGGATAGATCCATGAGATTGGAGGTATTCATGAGTTAACAAGACTACCAGTACAAACGAGTAAGATTAAATGACATAGTTGTAGCGTATAGCAAGAGTAGAGATCTATGAAGTAGCCCATAAAAATGAACCGCCACTAGCATTGACACCATAGCTTAGAGCCAAGAAACAAGATATGGGTAATAATAAAGAAGGATGCGAAAAGTGACAAGGAGGTTCGGAACAAATAGTAACATAGATAACATAGCTTAAAGACAGTAACGAAAATGGAGACCTAAGAATAGTTGATAAAAGTTATGGAACCATAGGAAGGGAGAAGTTGATGCAGATCCTATAGAATGAATGATAACTCTTCTTTCAGGTAGCCACGACCCTAGTACGTATGCAGACATCTAACCAGACATGGAAATGATGTATTCACCTCATAATTTAGAGCCTAGTAAAAAATTGAACAAGTAAAGGAAAATATATAATGGGACAAACAAATCATGAGATAGCAGGTATTCGAAGCAATAAATTCAACAGAATCTTGATAAGAATCATAAGATAATGATATCTTGCAGGAGATAGAGTGATTGGGATTCACGATATGTTTAGCCAATTTTAGAAGAAACGATCTACCCTAATGTAGAACGGATAGCCTTCAAGAAAGTAAAAAAGTTCAAAAGAGTAAGGAGCTATAGTAAGCAATGTAGAGGACGACCTTCAGAAATAAAGTATACGACTAATAAAGCGTTCCCCACCATACTACAGAGGAAAATTTAGTAAGAGAGCAACATTCAAACTAAAAGTATTAATAGTGATACCCTAACCTGTCGAAGATAATGCAGAACTCCCAAGGAAGTAGTGACTTAAGAGGGTTAAGAAACTGAGATAATGAGAAAAATCTAAGTAACAGAGCAAACTTTGAAAGGACGAATAACGAGAGGGTATTGTTGGGTTCCTAGAACATGCCAAGGATCTTCTAAAGTAGAAATTGGTATGAATACTCAAAGAAGGTGCGTAAGACATACATTGATTCGGTTGGATAGATGTATCAAGTTTCAAAAACTTTTGTAGTTGTTGAAGAGCTCCAAGCTTCTCCTAGTGTTCCAAACTCTTGGGATTGGTTTCCCTAACACCTTGAATGACTCCTTGAAGTGCTAGCTCACGTGAAATTTTGAAACAAAACTTTAATGGATGGAGAGGAGGCTCACGGTTTTTGCTTAAAGAAAGAGGAGAGAGTTTTTCAATTTTGTGTATTTGATTTTCTAAAAAACTAGTAGCATTTACCAAATCAAATTTGGTATATGTCATTCCAAATTAATAAAATATTACAAAGTGTGTTGAGCTTATGTTGAGTAAAAAACAAGCAATGCAAGTTTTACACTCAATTATCAACTACTTCCATCACTAGTCAAATTAGTGATGTAAGTCAAGTGGGTCCCACCACTTGTAAATTTTGAATTTAAGTCGAACAATCTCAACGTGCAACTTCGCTCGGGCTCGGGTTCGTTTAATTCCGAATTAATGAATTTGTCATTGCGACATAATTAAATAATAAAGTCGCTTACGAATTAATTCTAAATTAATTCGTTTGCCCGAATTAAAATCCAATTTTAATTCCGCTTTGAAATCTAATTTCAATTAATATATCAAATATATTATTTAATCGATTAATTCCAAATTAATCGTTCTCTCTCTTCTATTTGAATTTTATCCCAGATAAATTCTTGTCGTAATTAATCCTAGATTAATTTTCTCTCTCTCATAATTAATCCTAGATTAATTTTGTTTGAGTCAAACGTCATCGGTGAATCTTTGGGAAGTGACCCATGAGATCCCTGGATTTGTTGGCAGAAAATCTGGTCGTCGAATTATCCGAACACGTGCGTACCTGGTACTACGTTCTTACCGATTTACAAGACAGGGTTGGCTTCTAGCAAAGCACCGTGCCTACCAATTCTGAATAAATATTCTTTTAAGAAATACATAATCTATATCAGGCGTAGTATACTAAGTATTGCGTATTTCGATCCAGTATCGGGTGTCACATGCTAGGCCTGGGGCTGGAATTATGTCTGCCCCGTACGAAGCATATATCGGATCACTAGCAACTAGTCTCTTTAATCGGATAATCATGACATTGTCATATTATCTCGATAGTTGCAACATATTAGAGTACCAGTTCTGTATCTCTACGTGATCATCATCTTCTATTTGACTGAAGTGACACTTCCATCTTGACATCACACCCAATACACTACGATTCTCAATAAACCCAGAAGAGGCGTACACAGAACCTGTTAAAGCCCCGGATGACCAAAACCAAAGCGTATTGATTGTCGCAAGTATTAGCGATGCAAGTCTCAGGTTAAGACCAAATACACCTACCCTGATTCGGATTCCCATAGACACATAGTCATACTACCAATGGGATTCCGAGGGGTCTATCCAGAGCGAAGCTGTTTCCATACCATCGGTAAATAGAACCTCCTATTACACTCGCATGAGTATCCAATACCCAAATATATGAGAACTATGTCGTTACGCTTCCATAACGCGCACAAGTGTAATACTAGCCTATTCCGCATTATCGATGTCCACTCTCGATAATACTACGACTAGGGATACTTAATGATTAAACCTTTCGTGGATTTATATTGTCTCATATCTTATTAATCCGGAACTAATCATAAGGACTTTTATCATTTATATATTTAAGTAATCTAATTACAAAATGATAAAATAGCAATTTTCTATTGTCACATAGTTAATTTGTACAAAAACCACAATGTCTTTTACAAATAGTGATGCTATGGGTCATAATTGTCCAATAGGTATGTAGAATTTTGAAAGAGCATGGGCTTTAAGGAGGTTCTCAGTAAGAGGTAGTATGATCAATCGACGAAAAATAAACAGGAGTAAATTTGAAAGAGATAATTCTGGTAGTTCCTAGTAATAGTACCCCAGTATGGAAGCCCAATATTAGATATGTAAATAAATGAGTCCTAGGATTATAATCAGTAACATGTGTAACTACAGCACGGGTAGCTAGTCACGCCACCACAATTGAAAAAGAACTTCATGGCCAATCCCACCCTCTCAACCCTCGTCAGACAACATCAGTAAAGGTGGACCTCGATGATCATCCTGATGATGTTTCCAAAAATAAGTGAATATGAGGGGTAGTATAGTATCCTAAGGAAGGGCAAGAGATATTTAAAAGGTAATTCCCCTCAGATAAGAAGACATGGACTTAGATCACAGGAGTTTTAGGTATAGAATAGAACATGAAAGAAGATGGGAAAAATTTTAAGTAAAAGGTTTGGAAGTGGAACTGTCAAGGTAAAACGACAATAAGAAAGAATACTAGATAAACAATGATAGAAGTGCATAATAGCAAGCTTTCTCAGTGATAGAATAAGACTGAAATTATATTGGATTAGGAAACTGAAGAAAGGTAAAAATACCATAAGTTTCCACGAAATGTACCTAGTTAGAAACAAGGCAGAGTACGACCTGAATCAAATTTATTGAGGACATTATATAAAGGAACAAAAGAGACTGAGTATGGTTTTTCACCAAAAATCGAGTCATCATCGTCAACGTTAACAGTAAGGATATATAGTTTACTTTCTGTAGGCACTGTATTTTTGCATATAAGTCCTGATGATGAGCCTCGTACGGAGGCACTACTCCTTAAGTTGCAGAAGTCACGGGAAACGGACGTCGGAAGGGAGAAGTCAAAAATCAATACCTTGTTGAATTTAATTCGTTTGTTTAGCTTCGGGTTTGCTCATTGGACCTCTATTTTAAAATTTACCCTCGGCCCAAACCTACACTAAGCCACACACCCAAGCCCACACACCACCAAGCCACACACCAAGCCCACCAAAAGAACCCAAACACTCGCCCAAAAGGGCCAACCACACGCCCATATCCTCCCAAAATAACAAATCCACACATTAAACACATGTTGAAATCTAGACAAATCACTTTCCCAAACTAAAAGAATCAAATCAAATCTCATAAATCACATTCCTAATTAAATTAAATCACATGCCTAAACTAAATCAAATCCCACAAATTACCTTCCTAAATTGAAGAGATCTTTTCCTTATGACACGTAAATTAAATGATCTCCCATAATTACACAATCTCCATTTTCCTACCCGTATAAGGTAACCCCAACCCTCTCCTATAAAAATAAGCACAAACCCAACTCGTTTGGTCCTATCATTCACACCCAAGGTCTCCTAAATCACCTTATTCCCGTGAAAAGATATCCCTGCAAGCCCTCCACTACCGAAAACACAACCTGAAATTTCCCTTGCCATTACCGAAAATATACCCCCAGAAAGCCCTACATTGCCGCACCAAACACAATCAAAAACACCCTTCCATTGCCGTAAATCCCAACCAGAAACCCACACCAAAACTGCACCGATTCTACCCCTAAAATGCAACCGAAACTGCACTCAAAAAACCGCATGAAAACAGCCCCCTTTTGACCACCGAAACTGCCCTATTACCACCAAAAATTTTGCCCAGTAAACTGCCTGAAAACACCAAAGATTTTGCCTAGCAAACTGCCCTTATACCACCGAAATTCTACCCAGAATCTACATCTTATATCACCAAAAAAACTATCCTGAAACACAGCCCAAATACCGCAAAAACAGTGACCAAAAACAGCAGTGAAACAGATTAAACAGTAGCCCAAAACAGCGAGGCAACGAAGAAAAACAACGAACCAGTAAATCAGAAAAGTTACGGAGCATCAACCCTTCCGAAAATCGCGTAATGCACTTCCAAGAGGCGACTTAAGAGGTTAGACCTGAGGGCACCCTTTTATTTATTCCTGCTCTTTTTCTGTTATTTGTTATTATTTCTTCGCATGCATATTGTTGATTCATGTATATTGTGGCCATGGGATGAATGATTTTGTGTTATCTCTCGTGGTATATCAGATGGAAACCCGGACGTAAATTCCATAGCCGAATCCGAATGGACGGTAGTGCAGTCTGAACTCGGGATACAATTCCACGTACCACTTGAGAAATGCACATATTTCGTTTCATCCAATCTTGTGTTTATTCGTTGTTTATTAGAAATAGTATGTTACTTTTATGCATGATTAGGTTGTTTAGTATGTTATTTTTATGAATGATTTAGTTGATTATTTCCAAGCATGATTTAGTTATTTCCTTCGGATTAGGAACTTAATTATATCACTTCTATGTTTATGTTTAGATTATTATTTATTTACATTGCCATGCTTATCGATTTAATTTATTCATGAGATTGTGTGCTTGTCGTTATTCTGACTTACTTTTATGCATGCAAACTTAGTTATAGGTTAGATAAAAACTAACTTATATGTTGTATGCGAACTTAGATGTAGGTTATTATTGCGTAGACTCGGTTATATTATTACATAAATCTGTTCATTACAAGTAGCATAAGTAAGGGATCGTTCCGAACCCAACGGTTTGAGGTCTTCCCTTGTGAGGGGTGAGTGCGACCTTAAATCATTTTCCCAGTTCATACTGGGTGGCGACTCCATTTTATTTCTCCGATGTAGTCCCCCTGCGGGCTGCTCCGTATTCCCAACCGGGCCGCGAGCCTGGAACAGCGTCGTAGATTTATGTGTCCTAAACTTTCAAGGTTTGATTATCTACTTCATATTAGTATACATCTAATGTACATAACAGTGACCTATCTCATTAAGTTTTAGCCAACCAGAAGAAGACCGTCAAAGATATGTCGAGGAATAATATCTTGGAGTTAAGAGATATCGAAAAACTGTGATGGTAAACCTATGGCATATAAGGACCAGCATGATGATCAATCTGTATTATGGCATTATGACAATGTATGGAAGGTCTTCGGGAAGTAGTGCGATATAGTTGGTGAAGCAGAGTTGGTTATGAGTATATAGTTAGTCAAAAATTGGTGGCTTAAAGAGATATCATGTGAATTATGTGGCTTGTCGTAAGATTTCATTTTCAAAAATTTTCAAGTACAGACAGATTCTAGAATTTCAATTCTAAAGAGGAATCGAGGACGAATCATATTAAGCGGGGGAGAAAATATAACATCCCGGTAATCCTGATGACTATTACCCGGTAATCTCGACGACTATTATGTCATAAATAGTTTAATATATATAATATAAATCATGTTCAAGTGTATATGTGTTTGTGGAATTACTTTTCGGACATTCGATAAATTTCTCACAGTTCCGATAAAAAATGTGTTCGATGTTCCACTTCGAACAACCTTTAGTATTTGGGCCGTAACATTTTCATAAGATCTCCGATTTTCATGAATTTTATATCGTCAGAAATCTAAGACAGAGTCCTACAACTTCTGCATTGGATAATATTTCAAATTTGAATTAAAAATAGGTCAAAGATCATGATTTCTGTGGATGCTATGATGAAATTCTAGAATAGAGTAGAATAAGGTGATATAGCACAACCTTAACCACTCATTTCATTAAAAAAAATCATCCATTTGCCAATAAATAGAACACTATTCACTTTATCCCTCACCAAAAGAAACGTGAAGAGCAAAGAAGTGAGGACCTTCTCATGTCATTTTCTCCTCACTCTTTTGTCTTCAATCTCAAGTCATTTTGAACTATTCAAGAACATTTCCAAGTATGGTAAGTGATTACGCCCAAAAAGTACTTGCGGTTACTTGTGGTTATCGCAGTATAGTTGGGGTGTCGATTCCTTAGAGAGATGGTGATAAAGAACTGATTTACGTAAACAAAATGTTAGCATTAACTTAATGAAAAGAGAGATTGAATTGATAAGTAAAGTAAAAATTATAGAAAATATGTTGAAGAATATCAATAGAGATAAACAGCAAAGCATCAGGGATACCACTTGTATCAACTCCATATATTCAGTTATTGATTCCTTTTATTACACAATTTAAGGTTTCGCATCCAAACCAACAATCGAAAGATATTCAATTCTAAACATGTCAAATTCTAAGGTAATTGATGAATTATTTTCTCTATGTTAACAACAAACAAAGTTATCATTACGAGCTATCTAACATCAACAATATACCCTCAGGCAATACTGCAGTAGAAGACTAACACATAAAATAACTTTACCAGTCACAACTGGGTTCGCAAATCACACATAGAAGAAGCATGACTGGATCTATATGGGAGTTGACAAAACACAATTTCTGGATTCATAAATCGTAAAATAATAAAGGATAACAATTATCAAATGCATTAAACGTTAAAAAAGTACTTTAAGAATCAACAACATAAATATAAGAAATCAAATACAAGAGTTCATATTTAGTTTTGCCTACAGGATTAGTTCTCCATGGAAGAAAGAGATACAACCTTGATAGATCGGAGAGACGTCATGGTTTTTTTGAAATTATTCGTTCTTCTATCTTAATCTTGTGTTTGTGGCTATTTGTTGTGTGTTTCTCTCTGTTTTTCTCTCTTTTTCTCCCCCTTTTAAGGTTTGGACGAAGTTGGGTTTATATAGAAAAGTCTTGGAGTCATTGTGTGCATCAAATACGTCAAAATCAGGGTTTTTGGGCGTTCTAGGGCGCTGCGGCACTGGTGTTTGGGCGCTGGGGTGCCAAACTTGCTAGCTTTTATATGTATTACAGTTTCTGGGGCGCATCGGATGCCCAGAGTTTATGCATCGCGATGCATGGCTGTCTTTCTGGTTTTATGTTTTCTTCACTTCTGCTCTTCCCACGTGCTTCTGACGCGTCCGTATGGTCCCGAAATATGTACAATTTCTCCAATCTTCATGTTTCATTACTCCCTAATAATAAAGCACAAAATAAACCATAATTAAGATTAAATACATTATAATCAAGCTGAGTTAACGATGTTCAAAGTACACTTTCATGCACTTATCAGTAAGCTTTTTTTCTCTTTTTATCTTCTCAATTTTTCAGTTTTGGACAGAAGAGAATAAAACCCAAATTCATACCTTACATACCCTAGTGTTTGGAATTGCTCAATTGGCATTGATAGTTGTTAACATGTATTTTGGAGGGTGTTATTGTAGTAATTAGCATGAAATGAAGTCTTTTGTCTGAATGTGTTGGGGGTTTATATTTTGTGATTTAATGATGCTAGATAATGAGTTGCGTTTGATTGAGGATATGAAATGAGTTTATGATAAGTTGAGTTGAAGCTTGGATGATATTGATCGGGATTGCTTTGGGTATTATCATAGAAAGGTTGATGTTTAGCCATGAAAAAGGGCAAGCGTCGCGACGCCAGAGAGCTTCTATCGTGACACGTAACAAGGATGAGCTCTATGTTTTGATTCTGTCTGTGTGGGCGTCGTGACGCTCAACACTTAGCATCGTGACGCGGAGCAAGAAGACGATCTCTAACTCAGGTTGGTCGTAAGGAAGTCTCGAGTCGGTCTTGTAGAAGACTGGGGCCGGTGGTGTGGAAGACTCGGGTCGGTCGGTCATGTGGAAGACTCGAGCCGACCGTGAGGAAGATTCGGGTTGGTTGGTCATTGGAAGACTCGGGTCAGTGGTGTGGAAGACTCGGGTCGGTGGTGAGGAAGCCTCAGGTTGATCGTGTGAAGCCTCGGGTTGATCGTGTAGAAGTCGCGACGCTCAGCAACTGGCGTCGCGACGCAGAACATGAAATGCTCTCTACCTGAGTTTACTAGACAAATCATATCAGTTTCAACTTAGGATGTTAGAAACCACCTAAGGACTTCGTATCATCTTATATACATCCATTATGACATGTCGCAAGCATAATACATAATATGGTGATTATAGATTAGTTGAATTGGGAAACTTAGTTTAGTTCCGAAGCGTATTCCAAGACTTATGTTCTAATCGAGTTTATCGATTATTGATCATCGCAGGAAACGCAACTTCCTTCGGTGAAACAAAGTAATGCCAGCCAGATTCCAATTTCTCAAATTGATTTCAAGCACATAGGGCGTTAGCCAAGTTTTATTACAAATGCTTTACAAATTGATAATGTTTTTAGAAAGATTGATTTCAAAGTATGATTTTGTGAATTTAGAGGCATGGAGGAAAAAGCCACCTCAAATTTAACTAGGTACAGATATTGGAATTAACAGTTACTGGAATTGACGGATTTAGAACATGTGCACATGTAGAGCTGGACTAGGGGGACAGCGTTACGTAATGCCCCTAGACCCTAGATTCAGAGACAGAATGGTGGCATGCATTGGGGGGCGACAATATGTAACGCCCCAATATCATGGATTTGCACATCTTGCTCTAGTTCAGTGGCTTGGGGGACGACGATATGTAATGCCCCAAGACCACTAGTAGGCGTATGGGGGGACGGTGATACGTAACGCCGCCATGCGTCAGGTTTTCTACATATCCTTAGACATTTCAGATAAGATTTTATGAAAAACAGTGTTTTTATGAAATTTTTTCCAGAGAAACAGTTTTATGAAAGAGTTTTAGAAAGAACTTAGTTTTCCAGAAAAGTTTAAAGTTTTTAGAAAAGTTTCATAGAAAGAGAATATTTTCAGATACGAAAGAGAATTCAGAAATGATATGTGTTCTTGAGATGATTTCGTTTTCAAAAAAATGAATGTTTAATAAAGTATTTGAGCTCTCATTTTTCAACTGTCTATTCACTAGGTCGTTCAAACGATCTAACCCCCGCTCACAGTTTCTCTATTTTTCAGGTATTTCGGGAGGATGAGTTCGAGATGATGGATATTGATGACAGTCACTAGAGGGTTTGAGTCCTCAGGTCAAGTCAAAGCTGTATTTCAGTCAGAGTCTATGTAAAGTCACGTATCATATATGTTGTATAGTAAAGATTGTGTACGTTATGTGTTAAAAATGTTCAATATTAGAGTTGTGATGTGAAGTTTATTGAGTACATAGTATAAGTAATAAAATACTTTGATGTTGTTGAGATGGGCAATGGTCTCATGCATGAGTTTATGTTTGAAATGAAGTTAGTAGTATTGATCATAGTCAGAAAGTCAGAGGCTCAGGGGAATAGAATGACCTATTCCCTGCCGATAGCATCTCTGGGAGAGGGATGTTACACTAATATATTGCTACCAATGCTTGGTATCCAATTACAACAATCATCCACCAGTAATTATTTGGTACTACCGTTATATGAGTGGCGTGATATTATCGACCAATGAATATATAATATGTGGAATTGTATTGTATATAACTATCTTTTATTTATTTATTTTCTATTTTAAAAGGCGTACAAGATATGATTGGATTGTTACAAACGTGACGTGATACCACCGTTATATAATAAAAATTTTTATACACCATGTTTATACAAACTTGTGTATTTAAAAAAGTATAAAAGACAAAAATAAAAATAAAAAAAATTAATACACATGTAAAATATTGTAATCATTTTTATTCCAATTATTCTTTTTCTGGATGCCACTAGCTAGAGTTCCCAAGGAACATTATAAAGTGTAATGTTGGTTTCTTGTCGGGGTTAAAATAGAAAGATATGATGTAAAATGTTATCTAATCTTAATTTTATTGAATCAATATGACATCTAACTCTTTGCAGGAAAAAATGAATTGCCATCTATTTGATCATGATAAAGATAAAACTCTAGTAGCTGTAGGAAATTCTTCACAATAATTCATTAAGGGTAAATCTGTCCTTTGGTATCATAGGGTGCTTGTAAGGGGTATATCCCTTTGGAGGGTTGCACCCCAACCCAAAGGGTGCCCATTGGCACCCTTACATGCCTTATATAAGGTGACTTTATATTGATTACAAAGACAGAGGAAAAATATCCGAATTAAACAAGAGACACTGGTTTTTTGTTTTGTTTTTTTGAGAGAGAGTATCATCATCTTCCTTGTTCATAAACTTGTGAAGGAGTGCTCCTTGTACAAGTAGCATCCAAGTTATCCTGGGAGAACGTTGGCAAGAAGAAACCGTAGAGCACCTGTGACGGGCCAATAAGTTCTTAAGGACAGAGATAATCTCGACTTGGACACTTCTGTAAACTTCCTTTTCTGGTTTGTCACAAAGTTTTCTGGTTTTAGGGTTTTGCATCTAGATCTACTTTGAGTAATTTGATCTGTTTGTTTTGCGTGTTTATATTACTGTTTTAATGACATTATTTTACCAACAATCTTAAGAACTTATTGATCGTGTTATTAGATAGTAATTTGCATGTTATGGTTTGAATATTTTCTGGAAAATACGAATTGTGCATGAAAAACCCGTAGGGCGTTCGAACGCCCAACGCACGCGAAGGCTAAAAATTTGAATTCTCGTAAGAACTTTCGAACGCGTCTTCAAACGCACCTCGAACGCAAGCCTTCTGCCTTAGAACGTTCGAACGCGTCCTAAACGCAACTGGAACGCAAACTCTCTGGAATCATTCCGTTCGAACGCGTTATCAAATGCTACTCGAACGTGAACTCTCTGGAAACACATCGTTCGAACGCGTTATCAAACGCAACACGAACGCACACACACTGGACAGTCTCGTTCGAACGTAGATACGAACGCGACACTAACGCAATAGTCCTGTAATTCATTAGAAACTGCAAATTTAAATAATATTAACTTGGTTAGTCATATACTGTTAACATCATTAATCTTGGTAGTATAGATTTAAGTTATTATTAGGTTGTTCAATTATCACAAGCATACACATAGTGATAAAGTTGAAATTGTTTGATTGTTGCATAATTGGTTGAGAATTTAAAGTGTAATAATACACAAGTAATTCCATCCAATCTTGGTTGACTTATATCTACATTTATCGTATATCACTTTGACAAGATCATTCGTTGATCGTTGTGCAATTTGTCTTTCGTAGACTAATTGACCCTGTTGATTTTCCAGTTACATATGGCTAGCGGAAATATCACGACGGGGTACCGGTCTCTCATGGAGAAAAACCGGAAAAATTTGGTGGGGCAAATTTCAAACAATGGCAGAGCAAGATGCTGTACTACCTAACAACTCTCCAGTTGGCAAAATTCCTCAAAGATCCTCCGGGTCCTGTGGAGGGTGAATCCGAATTGGCCAAGGAAGAGCGAGAACAGACTTGGATGTCTGGAGACTTCTTATGCAAGAACTACCTTTTGGGTGGTCTTGACAATACCCTGTACAATGTGTACCAAGGCATGACTTCTGCGAAGATTCTCTGGGAATCTCTCGAGAAGAAGTATAAAACTGAAGATGCCGGACAAAAGAAATTTGTCGTGGGTAGGTTCCTGGACTACAAAATGGTAGATTCAAGGACGGTGATGTCTCAGTTGGGTGAACTGCAATTAATCACTCATGAAATACTGGATGAAGGAATGAAACTTTGTGAGATGTTTCAAGTTGCGGCCATAATTGAAAAGTTGCCTCCATCATGGAAGGACTTCAGGAGCTATCTGAAACACAAAAAGAAGCAGATGAGCCTTGAAGACCTCAGTGTTCGATTGAGAATCGAGGAGGACAACAGGATGTCCGAGAAGGCCAGCTACAAGACTCTGGAGTCTAAGGCCAACATTATTGAAGGTGTAAAGGGTAGCAAAAAGAGAAAGAACAGTGGAGCTGACTCTGGGAACAAGAAGTTCAAGGGAAAATGCTACAACTGTGGAAAGAGCGGTCATATGTCAAAGGACTGCAGAAACAATAAGTCTCAGGACAAGGGCAAGAAAAAGAAAAATGAGGCCCATGTCACTGAAGGCGAGCAGCTGACTGATGATATCTCAGAGATGGAACTATCAGCAGTGGTAACTGAAGCCAACATAGTTGGGAATCCGAGAGAATGGTGGGTAGATACTGGGGCTACTCGTCATATCTGTGCAGACAGTAAGATGTTTTCCATGTACCAGAAGGTCGATGGCGGCGATCATCTGACAATGGGAAACTCGTCTACCTCTCAGGTGGTTGGACAAGGCACAGTGGTTCTGAAGATGACATCCGGAAAGGAGCTAACATTGAAGAATGTACTGCACGTTCCAGATATTCGGAAGAATTTGGTCTCGGGTTCTCTTCTTAGTAAGGCTGGTTTTAAGCTTGTATTTGTTTCTGATAAGTTTGTGATGACAAAGAATGATATTTATGTAGGAAAAGGTTACCTGACTGAGGGCCTTTTTAAGCTAAATGTAATGACTGTTAACCGTGCTATTAATAAAGCTAGTTCGTCTGCTTATATTATTGTGTCACAAATGTTGGCATGGGAGGTTAGGACATGTTAATTATGATACTATGCGTAAATTAATTAACATGGACCTTATACCTAAATTTGCAATTGATGGCCAACGTAAGTGTGAAGCATGTGTTGAAGCAAAAATACATCGAACATCATTTCATTCTATAGAACGTAGTTCTGAACCGCTGGAACTTGTACACCGATGTATGTGACATGAATATTGTGCAAACAAGAGGCGGTAAAAAGTATTTTGTCACTTTTATCAATGACAGCACAAGATTCTGTTATGTGTACTTGCTGAGAAGCAAAGCTGAAGCAATTGAGAGCTTCGTACACTATAAGAACGAAGTTGAAAACCAACTTGGCAAGAAAATCAAAAGAATCAGGAGTGATAGAGGCGGTGAATACGTTTCACACCATTCGGTGAATATTGTTCTGTGCACGGAATTATTCACGAAACCACTGCTCCTTATTCTCCTCAACAGAACGGAATTGCAGAACGCAAAAACCGAACGTTGAAGGAAATGATGAACGCCATGTTGACAAGTTCGGGACTACCCCAGAACTTGTGGGGGGAAGCTTTGCTTTCCGCGAATTACGTTCTTAACAACTTCCTAACAGAAAGTTGGACAAGACACCATATGAGTTGTGGAAAGGTTTCGTACCTTCCTACAAATACCTCAAAGTGTGGGGTGTCTTGCCAAAGTAATGGTTCCTAAACCTAAGAAGGTTAAAATATGACCAAAAACTGTTGACTGTATATTCATTGGATATGCTCGCAACAGTAGTGCATATCGATTCTTGGTACACAAGTCGGAGATTCCTGACATCAATCCGGAAATGATAATTGAGTCAAAGAATGCGACATTTTTTGAAGAGACGTTTCCCTGTAAGGAAGACAGCGCACAGTGTCTCTCAAAAGAACGACCGACGCTGTCAAGGACAGTGATCAGGTTGACCTAGAATCAGATAAACGTGTTAATACTGAGACAATCGAGCCTAGACGTAGCAAAAGAGCTAGAACGTCTAAGTCGTTTGGTCCCGATTTTCTGACATACCTGTTAGAAAATGAGCCTCAAAGCTATAAAGAAGCTATATCTTCTCCTGAGGCACCTCTTTGGAAAGAGGCGATAATAGTGAGATTGATTCAATCCTACATAACCATACTTGGGAGTTGGTTGATCTTCCACCAGGTTGTAGCATTGGCTACAAATGGATATTCAAAAGGAAGATGAAAACGGATGGATCAATAGATAAGTACAAGCAAGACTTGTCATAAAAGGTTATAGACAAAAGAAGGCCTTGATTACTTTGACACCTATTCACCTGTGACTCGTATCACATCGATAAGAATGCTCATAGCCATAGCAGCTATATTTGGTCTTAAAATACATCAAATGGATGTAAAGACGGCATTCTTGAATGGTGAATTGGATGAAGAAATTTACATGGAACAACCAGAAGGGTTTTGTGTTCCTGGACAAGAACAGAAGGTGTGCAAACTTGTAAAATCCTTGTATGGATTAAAACAAGCACCGAAACAATGGCATGAGAAATTTGACAAAGAAATGTTGTCAAATGGGTTCAAAACCAATGAGTGTGATAAGTGTGTGTACACTAAATCAACTAAAAAGGGATATGTCATTGCGTGTCTCTATGTAGACGATATGCTGATAATTGGTAGTAATCATGAAATGATTCAGTCTACCAAAAACGTGTTATCCAGCAGATTTGATAGATGAAAGATATGAGGATAGCTGATGTAATCCTAGGGATTAAGATTTCTAGGACATCAGACGGATATATATTATCACAGACTCATTATATTGAGAAGATACTCGATAAATATATCAAAGGGGATCTAAATGTAGCTAGAACCCCTGTAGACCTAACTCTTCATTTATCAAAGAATACTGGTTCAAGCATATCGCAACTAGAGTATTCGAGAATCATCGGAAGTCTGATGTATCTCACGAATTGCACACGACCTGATATCGCTCAAGCTGTGAATCGGCTTAGCAGATATACGAGCAATCCAGGACACAACCACTGGAAAGCCATAGTAAGAGTTTTGAGGTATCTGCGTGAAACTTCAAAATATGGGCTACATTACGAGAGATATCCTGCTGTACTAGAGGGTTACAGCGATGCTAACTGGATATCTGATACGGTGGATTCCAAATCCACGAGTGGATTTGTTTCACACATTGGTAATGGCCGCCGTGTCATGGAAATCCTCGAGGCAAACGTGTATTGCCCGGTCTACTATGGAATCAGAATTCATAGCGTTAGACAAAACAGCGGAAGAAGCAGAATGGCTTAGAAACTTCCTGGAGGATATTCCTAGTTGGCCCAACCGGTGCCAGCGATTAGCATACATTGTGATAGCCAATCGGCAATTGGGAGAGCCCAAAATACAATGTATAATGGTAAGTCTCGACACATGCGTCGGAGACATAATACCATACGTCAACTGCTCTCAAGTGGCATAATAACGATCGATTATGTCAGGTCGAAGGAAAACCTAGCGGATCCACTAACTAAAGGTTTACCTCGAGAGCAAGTTGAGAAGTCATCGAGGGGAATGGGCTTGAAGCCTATAATCTAAGAATTGCCACTGTGGAAACCCAACCTAGTTGACTGGAGATCCCAAGATCTAGGTTCAAAAGGGACAACAGAAACTTTGTGCAATTCAAAACAAGCACTGAAGAGTTTCGTACTCTTTCCCATTCCGATAATGACGCTGAGTGCTGTCTGTCATTGGTTAGGATAAGCTAAGGTTTTTAATGATCACTATATTAGGAGATGAGTCCTAATGGGGGTAAAGACAGATTACCTCTTCATAGCAGATCACCTATTTCAAGTAAGAAGTGAGGCCGCTTCCATGGGAACCTTTAAAGGCGGGTTACCCTAAAGTACTTGATGAATCCAGGACCGTTGTTCATGGCCAAAATGAACACAACCGTAGAACGGGAAAATGGTCGAATTAAAGCTGTGTGTTGGCAATTGTCTTGGTTTACACCAACGGCAGAACAGTTCAAGACTATGGGTCACTGGTTTGCCAAGTAAATCCGATTGTCACTCACTAGGAAAGGTTCAAGGCGAAAGCTACCTATTTCGATGCAGCTTTAGTTCTTGGTAACTCTCTCGAGTGTCTCCATGAATATTTGAAGAATTGTGGGGGATTGTAGGAAATTCTTCACAATAATTCATTAAGGGTAAATCTGTCATTTGGTATCATAGGGTGCTTGTAAGGGGTATATCCCTTTGGAGGGTTGCACCCCAACCCAAAGGGTGCCCATTGGCACCCTTACATGCCTTATATAATGTGACTTTATATTGATTACAAAGACAGAGGAAAAATATCCGAATTAAACAAGAGACACTGGTTTTTGTTTTTTTTTTTTGAGAGAGAGTATCATCATCTTCCTTGTTCATAAACTTGTGAAGGAGTGCTCCTTGTACAAGTAGCATCCAAGTTATCCTGGGAGAACGTTGGCAAGAAGAAACCGTAGAGCACCTGTGACGGGCCAATAAGTTCTTAAGGACAGAGATAATCTCGACTTGGACACTTCTGTAAACTTCCTTTTCTGGGTTGTCACAAAGTTTTCTGGTTTTAGGGTTTTGCATCTAGATCTACTTTGGGTAATTTGATCTGTTTGTTTTGCGTGTTTATATTACTGTTTTAATGACATTATTTTACCAACAGTAGCCAAACATTTTTGTTGTATTTTTAAGATAACCAAAATGATAAAACTTGCAATAATATTATTTTATGTTGCAAGTCATATTTCATTATTAGTTGACACTTTATATTACATGTGTAACGTTTTATGTTTTTATTGTACTAATATTTAATCTAAATCTTGTATATCAGCTTTCATATATATCTAATTCAGAACTATCTGAATCTATTTCCATACGTTTGGGGAAAAGTGGTAGTTGCAAATTGCAGCTATAAAAGGGACGTATCTGAGGTGCGTTTGGTAAAGAATATTGTCAGAAAATATAAGATAGTTTATAAGTTATGGAACAAATTTTAGAATATAAGTTAGTGTCAAAAAATAATCTCATATTATGAAATTATATTTTTGTGAGCATTAACACTAATATTAAATAAGACGTTTGATTGAGCATTAAAACTCTAACGTTAACTCTCTACCAATACTCTACCAAATGGACTATAAGTTATCTTGAATTAAATAGAGCCCTAAACAAATTCTTTAAATTAAACCTCTGCTAATAAATAATTAAAGAAAATATAGGTCATGTTATATATTAAAAATTAAAATTTCTATTCTCAAAACCACCTCTGAGCTAGAACCATAATAGCAAGGCATGTGAGAAACCCTTGAATCCTTGATCGATAATCAAAAGAGGAAATGTGAAGGAGCGACAAAAGAAGTGTGTAAAATTGATGTAAATATCACTTGTCTAAACTCGGTCTGTCCAATGCAAGTAAAAAAAAAAAAGGAAATTGTGGTCAAATATAGCAGCTGCTAGCCTACAAATGATAATTAAAAAAAAAAAAAAAAAAAAAAAAAAGGTAGTACCGAAAATAAAAATTTCTCGGGAAGATGTTGATGTATGTAATATTTCCTTAATTTTTTCAAGATTGGAAAAACAAAACCTAAAAAAAAATTAAAAAATAGAAGTGGTGCATGAGAGATTGAGGGTGAGGAGCATGGGCTTGAAAATCACACCAAACATGGGTTTCTGTCTTCACTTCACATTCTTGCATATGGGTAGGTTTCCTATGTGATGTGAGCCACGTACCCATGTCCACATTACTTTTTTTTTAATTATTAGAAATTCCGCTGCAAACCACTCATTCTTGATTTAAGTAAAGTAGGTAAAATCTCCGACTGTTCTAGACTCTTACAAGAAATGCACTCTCTGGATTCGAACTCATGACATCAATGTGAGATCCCGAATCATACACCACCAAGGCACGTCCCTTGGGGACCCATGTCCACATTACAACAATTCAACAAATACATTATCTAAAACAATTAATTTTCATATATAAAAACAAAAGAAATTTGTATTCAATTTCTGAACTAATTTTAATGTTAAGAAAGCTACATTCTACTTGTCCCTTTGCGGCTGCAATATACCATCATCTGAATTTGGGCCGAATTTTGCAGTCCTTGTCCTGGATAATTCATTAAAGTAAGAAAATTGAGTTTTTTTTTTTTGTTTTAAAAAATATATTTCAATTTATTTATAATTTAAAACTCGGACTTCTATATACATAAACTATATATTGTCCGTGCCTCTGGCACGGTGTTACAGAATTTACAGAAAGATTAAGATTCTGTTATTTGATTTGTTTGTTAAACTTCAGAGATATTCTATCATGAAATGATTTTATTTTTTAATTAAATGATTTTATTCTTTAATTTATTTGGTAATTTTCATTTTCCTTTAATAAATGATTTTATTTTTTTAATTTATTTGGTAGTTTTCATTTTCCATTTTTATAGAAATTCTATAATGGAATGATTCTTTATCAGCAATTAGATTATAATGAAATGATCTGAGACGCCAATTAAGCCACATAAAGATAATATTTGGATACATTATCTCTCTTAATCCTAACCATTGGTTGTCTTCTCTTTCCTCTCACACCATTGTATTTTATAATATAGATGTTGAGAGAGAGAGAGTTTAGACCATTAGCAGTTATAAAAAAAAATATATATTTGGGTTATGGTAATAACACTACTTTTTCATTTAGATTGTTATATTATTATTACCCATGTTAAAAGATGAGCCAAAAAGAACAATTTCACCCATTACAAAATAGAATATTGTTAAAGAAAGCAAGACTAACGACTTAAAACTCTTCTGGGTCCCAACACATGCATTGATTGATTTGCCCAGAAGGCTGTGCAATATGTTCTTATATAAAGCCTTGAGCTCTCACACTCGAATCCCCCACATCTCCAGCTGCTTGTTCTCACAGACATTTTCACAAACACTTTCCATTCTAAGACTTGTCTGAAACGTTTCACTTTTGCTCCGCCATGGCCAGGCCACAACAGCGGTATCGCGGTGTCCGTCAAAGGCATTGGGGCTCCTGGGTCTCTGAAATCCGCCATCCTCAACTGTAATTCTCCTTTTCAAACTTCATCATTACTAAGCATTTCTCCTTGGCTCCTATTTGTACCAAAAGCGTTTCGTACTTTTTTATTTGCATGAAAGAAACGTTTCTTTAATTTCATACTTTCATATCATTTTTTGCATATACCTTTTTTATACATTTTTCTTAATTTTGTGTTATTAATATTCTTACTAAAAAGAAACGTTTCTGTGTAATTTTGTACCGCAGAAAGACGAGAATATGGCTAGGCACATTTGAGACAGCAGAGGATGCAGCAAGAGCATATGATGAGGCAGCAAGGCTCATGGGCGGGCCAAAAGCACGTACCAATTTTTCACACAATCCAAACGAGTCACAATCTTCTTTATCTAAGCTTCTCTCAGCAACTTTGGCAGCTAAGTTACACAAATGTCACATGGCATCTCTCCAAGTGACCAAAAAAATGGTACCAAAACAACCGCCGGTACTTCAATTATCACAATGTACAGAACCGATCGCCGGAAAAAGCATCGGAACGAGCGCCGGGTTGCCGGAGACCAAATGGGTAACTGAGGAAAATCAAGTTGGGTGTACAAATAATAATCAACAGTTTAAAGCACTTGAAGATGATCATATAGAGCAAATGATACAGGAGTTGCTTGATTATGGCTCTATTGAGCTTTGTTGTGGCAATTCAACATAAGTTATATATAAATAAATTCTAAAATATCCCATTTTGTAATCGCCATTTGCAATTAAGTTTCTTGTTTTGGTTTGTAGGTCTAGTTTTTTAGTCATTTAAGTGGAGATATTTGAATGTAGATTTTATATAAACTAGTATGAATGAATAAAAAATAATGTGAATGACTCAAAAGGTATTAGGGATGATCATATATAGCCAACATTAAATATGAACGTGTAAAGAGCATATGATGATATCATAATTTGGCTTTTATATTTTCGAATATATGCTTTATTACTTTTTATATATCATGTGTAAATGGAGGAAAAGAATCTACATTCCAAAAGTGCAAAGGGGATGTATTAATTTAGGTAATTATTATGCGTCTATATTTTTTAAAATACATATATATATCAAAAGAAAAACAAAATCACATTGAAATTCATATTTTTTATTTTTTATAAGAGTCCATATTTTTTGTCTTTTAGTAGGCTCCACATTTTATATTGATTATCTGCATTCAAGTTTTGAGAGAGATATGAGATTAAAAAATCAATTTAGACTTTGCCAACTTAGCAACTTCTTATCTTCAAAAGAATTACAGAAAATATATATTTATTGTTATTTTCTGAATATTTTAAAGTTTTTTTTTTTTTTGAATTTTTATTCGGCGTTTTTCAGAATATATTTATTTTCATAACTGGTATTTTCATGGTTTTCTTAAAAACATTAATGAATGAATGAAGCCTAGTCCTGTAATCATCAATCATTTTGTAGAGCCCGTAATTGAAAGAAATATTAATTATAGTAAAATATATTAAAAATGCCAATAATTTCAGCTAATAAAAATACTTCAAAGTCATTAATTTTTAAAGGGTCATTTTCACTCTGAGGACAAGAGAAGACATGTTAATATTAGAATAATATTTTCTTTAATGATGTTGTCTTGGATCATTGTGTGTCTCTGCATGCAGTGTGTGTGTACAAGAATTTTAACTAGATTTTGTCCATTACTAAAATAATTTTTTTTCTTATAAATAAATAAATAAGTGCATTTAAATGGCTAAAATAGTCGGTATTACATTATATGAGATATAAGGCTCAATTACAATATTTGAATTTTCCGTAGAAAAAATGATTTAAGATCACATATTTTTTTAAAAATTATTTACAAGCAGGTGCATTAAAATGACTTTTTTTTTTGGAATCAATGGAAACCCCCCGCCAAACTACCCCTTCTGTGTTTAAGCGGAGCAGATAAAACCCCAGCTGTCCCGGGCTCTTACAAGAAACACACTTCCTGAATTCGAACCCAAAACTCCAATGTGAGATCTTGAACCCTACATCATCAAGCCATTCCCTCGGATACATATTAAAATGACTCATTTTACTATTCTTACACATAGCGGTGTTAATTTAATAAAGAATCTTATATTTAAATATAGGAAATCATGTATAAATCTCTCTCCAACAGCAGTTTGGTTGATGTTGACACATTTATTTCTTCGTGGCCTCTTGTTTTTTTGAAAGAAGAATATCATTAAAATCCAATTAAGTTAACAGATAATGGGAACTGGAGGATTTTCCCTCCAAAAATCAGTAAATGCAAAATTACAAGCTATTTTAGCCGGAGAATGAGCCTCCATATTGCATTCTCTGGAGTTAAACTGAATTTGAAAAAAGCAACTGGTGTCCCTAATTGCCTTATGGATCTCTGGGATGATCCTAAAAATCTCTTTAGAGCTTCTAATATCCCCCTTAATTTGTTCCACCATACTTTTGGCATCCAATTCAATGATGATAGGTAGTAAATGTTAGGGTTGGTGCTCAGAGCGTCCATTCTGATCGTATTTATGTCCAGTTTATGAATACGAACAATTATTTTTTCCATAATATTACATATTTATGGTAGCACCTCTTATTTTTTATATATATTCGATCTAATTTTATTAGATTGAAACTAAATCCAGTTTAGTGATATATATATATATAATATATATATATATATATATATATATAGTGCGCAATTACAATATAAGTTGTAATTGACATTGTGAAGCGTCACTATAAGTTGTATATTCTCAAATAAAGTTTCTGGTCAAGATTTACTGACACGAGTCGGTTAGTAAAATCCGTTGAGACTAATACATGTTGTATATCAAGACTTGGTCTGATGGTTTATCCTAGTGAACCGTGAGTCTTTGGGGACTTGTATAGACATGTAGGTGTTTATTTGATAAACATTGAACGACTAACCAAAGATTTCCTAATAAATGGTACACCAACGTCTATAGGAATTGTCTCGAGTAGAGTAGCATAATGGTTCTTAAACTTGAGATGTTACTGTGGATATATGAGTTATCCTCAACACTTTGGTGACTGTCACGTCAACAACCTATTTAGGTCAGACCTCCGTCTGATTATTGGGTGTGGACTGATGCTCATGATATCCGGTGTGTATCAAGATAGAATCTGTCAATCATGTGTACAGAGCATAGATATCCTGCACTTGTTTACGATATGTTAAATTTATGGCCATGGTACACTACGGAAATGACTTCCGAATATTACTTATAGATCGTAAATTTATAAGTCTGACAATAGACAAAGTTAATTTCAAATTTGCTCCAAGAGTATGTGTTGACGGGTGATTTTCAAATGGAAAATTTTGTAACCTTTACAAATGTGATCAACCTTCTCTTATATGTTAATGGATATTTAACATTGTTTCCATATCTTTGTGACGCCAGCCCTGCAGGTCTGCGGATTTTTGGCGATTTGACAAGTTCTCTTCCCCAATCTGTCATCGCCGAAAGCAAAGTCTACCCCTTCTTTTCCTGTCACATCACGGCGTAAAAGTACACTGTCAAGCCTTTTCATTGATGATGACAGCCTGTCGAATTTCGAATGTGAGAGTTGATTTTGGAGGGAAAAAATCCAACTACTCTGATCCCACATCGGTCTTCAAGAGGTCGGTCAAGTGACTTTTCGGGCTTCCCAAACTAATACCGTCCTGACCCGAAATATCCGAACTTATCAACCGTTTCTGGGAGGTGAAATAAAACCAAGCCGAGCTGTCGGTCTACTGTGGTCGGCCCCGGCTCTGATGTTGTCGGTTTCTAAAATCCGTGCTGTGTTGCTTCCTCTGGTCGGTCATACTGAGAAACTTTACCCGAGCTCCAACACATACTCTCTGAGCGCTGGTCCTCTGGGTGAGGAGAACTTCGTTTTCTGCCCTTACTGAACTGTTCAGAAACCTTAGCCGCAGAAATACCCATCAACATCTGTCCCCTAGTTCTTAGGTCAAACGAGTGTGCGAGTTGGTGCTGAGAACTATGAAAATCAGAAGCGTGTTGCTCGTCCATCAGGTGGCTGTCCTTGGGAAGTATACAGAAACTGCTCTGGTGCCACCTCAGGTCATCCTTAGTGTCTTCGTACGGTCCGTCCTCAAGCTAAAATCAGGCACTCAGTGGGACGTAACCCGACCATGAGGTTGGAGAGACCAGTAGTCTCGGCGGAACGAGTCCAGTCCCGAGCTGAGAAGAACACTTGGCTTTGGGGGAATGTTACGTCCTCAGACCAATGAGACGGACTCGGTGGGATGTAGCCCGACCCCGAGCTGAGAAGAACAATATAGACTCGGCGGAATGAATCCAACCCTGAGTTGGTGGAACAAATCAGACTCGGCCGAACGAATCCAGCCCCGATCTGGTGGAACAAATTAGACTCAACGGAACGAATCCAGTCCCGAGCTAGTGGAATAAAGCAGACTCGGTGGAACGAATCCAGCCCCGATCTGGTGGAACGAAGCAGGCTCAGCGGAACGAATCCAGCCCCGACCTGGTGGAACATAACAGACTCGGCGAAAAAAATCCAGCCCCGAGCAGGTGGAGCATAGCATCGGCGGAACGAATCCAACCCCGAGAAGGTGGAGCATTTGAGACTTACACGATGGAAGATTTTCAACCTTTGAGACTCTACGGATCCTGGAGCAGGCGTCCCCTTACCGGGTATCGGTGAAAAACAAAAAATAGAACAAGGTAAAGTTAACAAAGTGGAGGTGACTTAGCACATACTCCACGCAAATTCAAGAAAAAACAACAACTCGGGCGCTCCGAGGCAGCTTCCTACCCGATGCCTCCCAAAACAAAATTATGATCCTTACAATTCATTGTCCCGGCTAACCAAACTACGGATACGCCGATCCGAGGCGGTCAGGCAAATCCCCACGAGGGAGGAAGACACCCCGTGTGTGCCCTTCCTGGGTGGTTCTCAACGGGACTCACCAGACGACTTGCAAGGGAAGAAACCTCTCTGGGTCCGGTTTACCCCTTCGCATCGAGCACATCCTAAGAATATTTAACATGACTTTCTCATTCAATTTAAACAACAAGTAAAGTGGACGAGAAAGTTATGTTCATATTCATATGACCTACTGCCCTTCTTACAACTCTTGGTGGGTCATTTCAAGAGAGGCTTTATAAAAAAATTTCTGGTTCTGGCCAGCTCATCTAATAGCTTGGTGGTTCAAAAGAAAAGGTTTACTGGATGTACTTCCTCAGCATCTCAGCGTTCCAAGGCTTCTTGAGTCGGGTACCATCCAACTGCTCTAGAAGATAGGTAGTCGATCTTACTATCTCCACCACTCGGTATGGCCATTCCCATTTGGCGCCCAATGAACCTTCCTCCGATTTTCAGGTATTTAATGTGACCCTCCTTAAAATCAAATCTCCAGGGAGGAAAGATCGAATCTAAACCTTCTTATTGAAGAAACGGGCCATTATTTGTTGACAGACAGCCACTTTCATAGCCGACTTCTCTCGTTTCTCTTCGATTAGGTCGAGGTGATTCCTGATGAGTTCTTCATTCTGATCGGTCTCAAAATGCCAGACCCGGTGGGTGATCATCATGAACTTTGCTGGAATAACTGTTTCACACCCGTAAGCCAAAGAAAAAGGCATCTCCCCAGTGGAGTCCTTGTAGGTCGTCCGATGTGCCCATAATACTTCTAGTAATTATTCGACCCACAACCCCTTACAAGATCCGATCCGGGCCTTCAAATTTTCCTTGATCGTTTTGTTGGTAGCCTCGACCTGCCCATTGGACTTAGGATGAGCAAGTGATGCGAATCTCAAGGCGATCTGAAGATCTTCACAGAGCTTCCTGAAACCCTTGCTATCGAACTTCTTCCCATTATCAGTGATGATGGCTCGGGGAATTCCAAACCGGCATATGATATTCTTTCTCACAAAATTTGTCACATTCTTCTCTGTGATTGTAGTTAGGGGTTTGGCCTCCGCCCATTTGGTGAAATAGTCAATGGCAACAATGACGTACTTGGCTTGCCCCTGCCCCACTGGCATTGGCCCGATGATGTCCAGCCTCCACTGGGCGAACGACCAGAGGCTGACCAGTGAAGTCAACTACTCTCCTGGCTGGTGATGAATGTTTGCATTCTTCTGGCATCCTTAACATTTCCAAGCTACCTTCATCCCGTCTTGGTGCATGATCGGCCAGTAGAATCACTGCATCAACGCCTTATACGCCATAGACTGCCCCATGTATGACTCCCATAAATACCCCAACGAATCTCTCTAAGCATACAATCGGCTTCCTCTATCATGAGGCATATCAAAAGCGGCACAGTATACCCCCTCTGGTACAGTACTCCTTCAATCAAGCAACACTTAGAGCTTCGGTACCTCAGCTTTCTCGCTTCCTTCATATCTTCAAGGGTCTCCCCAGTTTTTAAGTACTTTTTGATCGGGTCCATCCAAGAGGCCTTCTCTCCTACTTCCATTTCCATTACCTCTGGCTTCCCAACACTCATTTCCTGTAAGGAAATCAAAGGGATGGTTATGGGCTTCTCCGATTTAATGGAGGAGCCAGGCGGGCTAGAGAATCTGCCTGATGGTTACTTTCCCGACCAATCTGCTCAAATTGCACACTATCCATTTCTCCGGCCAACTTCTTCATCTTGGCCATATAGGACACCATGTTAGACTCTTTGGCCTGAAACTCACCCCTCAACTGCTGGATGGCCAACTGGGAGTCGCTCTTTACGATCACATCTCGGACACCCATTGTCGTACACAACCTCAATCCGGCCAAAATGACCTCATACTACGCTTCATTATTGGTGGCCTCGAAAGCAAATCTCAAGGCGTATACCACTTCTTCGCCATCACTACTTCGTAAGACGACCCCAGCCCCATATCCTTGTGAACTGACAGAACCGTCCACCGAAAACTCCCACTTAGTCTCTGAAACTTCCAAAATCTGGGTTCCAGTAAACTCGGCCACAAAATCAGCTAGGGCCTGTCCTTTTACTGCCACTCTGGGCAGATAGGATATATCATACTCGCTCAACTCCACCGACCACTTCACTAACCTACCCGAGACCTCCGGTTTATGCAAAATCTGCCTCAAGGGATGATTGGTGTAGACCCCCAATAAGGTGGGCTTGGAAGTAGGGTCGTAGCATCTGGGCAGCTGTAACCAAGGACAAAGCTACCAGTTCATGGGCCGGGTATCTTGTCTCTGCATCTAGCAAGGCTTTGCTAATATAATACACCAGCCTTTGGGTATTATCGGCCTCATGTACTAATACCGAACTTACTGCATGTATAGAAACAGCTAAGTACAAAAATAAAATCTCACCCGGGATCGGTTTAGCCAGGAGTAGAGGTTGAGCTAAGTACTTCTTGAGTTGCATGAAGGCTTCCTCGCACTCTGCCGTCCAGCTGACATTCTTCTTAACCTTCTTGATCAACTTAAAAAAGGGGTGACATTTGTCGGTTGCACGGGATATGAACCGGTTTAGTACAGCCACTCGGCCCATCAAGCTTTGCACCTCTTTGACCGTCTTGAGAGATTTCAAATCCAGAACAGCTTGGATCTTCTGCGGGTTAGCCTCGATTCCTCGCACACTGACCATATACTCCAGAAACTTTCCCGATGCTACACCGAATGCACACTTCTCTGGGTTCAGCCTCATACTAAGCTTTCTTATCAGCTCAAAAGTTTTCGCGAGGTCGGCCAAGTGACCCTTCGGTTCCTTGGTCATCATTATCATATCATCAACATATACTTTCATGGTTTTAACAATGATAGGCTTAAAAACTTTGTTTACCAACCTCCGAAATATAGCCTCAGCATTCTTCAACCCGAAAGACATCACCTTATAACAGTACAGCCCCCGCTCTGTGATGAAAGTTGTCTTCTCCTCGTCCCCATGATGTTTTTTTACCTGGTTATATCCTGAGAAGGCGTCCATGAAACTGAGCAGTCCATGAAACGCAGTCGAATCTACCAACTAATCTACTTTCGAGAGCGGGAAACTATCATTCGGGCAGGCCTTGTTAAGGTCAGAGAAGTCCACACACATCCTCCACTTCCCACTAGGTTTCTTCACTAAAACCACATTTGATACGCACTCCGGGTATTTCACCTCTCTGATGAAACCAGCCTTTAGCAATCTTTCCACCCCGGTGTAGGGTTCTAATGAACAAACCAAGATCATATTAAGCATGAAAGATGTGTAAATACGCAAAGCGGAAAAAAAAATACTCATAGTGCTTGATTGGATGCGTTGATTACAAAACTTTTGCTTCCTTTGAAGTGCTCCAAGCTCCTCTGTGAATGGTTGCATGTTGAGTTCCAAGCTTGGTGAATGAGATTCCAAAATCAATGGATGTTTCCCTATCACCTATGTATGATTCTTTAAGTGCTAGCTAAGGAATAAATTTGCAACAAAAATCTTCCTTTGGTTTATGGTAGTTCACTGCAAAGAAGAGAGGAGAGGAGAGAGTTTTGGTTTTTTGATATTTTGATTTTGAAAATCAATTACCAATATACAAAAGTCAAACTCAAATTTTGGTATATGCTTTACCAAGAGGTTAACCAAAGTTTTGGAGGGAAAATATCATTTAATGCCTCCAACTACTCCCATCAATCAACTTTGACACTTGATGGACAAGTGATGTAAGTTGTGATGTGACTTGTGGGCCCCACTTTAATTCAAAATCCGAGTGGGCCCGCAAACACATTCCGGGCTCGGTTTCGTTAATTCCGAATTAACGAATTTTCCGTTGCAACTTAATTAAATCAAATTTAATTAAATAATTATGCCTAGCAAAATTACTATTAAAGTCGTTCGCGAATTAATTCTAAATTAATTCATTCGCCCGAATTAAAATCCAATTTTAATTCCGTTATGAAATCTAATTTCATTTAATATATCGAATATATTATTTTAATCGATTAATTCCAAATTAATCGCTCTCTCTCTTTTAATTGAATTTTATCCTAGATAAATTCTCGTCGTAATTAATCCTAGATTAATTTTGTTCGAGTCATACGTCATCAGTGAATCTCCGGCAAACGACCCATGAGATCCCTGGATATGTTGGCAGTAAATTCGTTCGTCGGACTATCCGAACATGTGCTTACCCGGTACCATATTCTTACCAATTTACGAGACATGGTTGGCTTCTAGCAAAGCGCCTGCCTACCCAATTCTCCAGAAATATTCTTTAAGGAATATATAATCTATAACAGGCGTAGTATACGTAGTATTGCGTATTGCGATCCAGTATCAGATGTCACATGCAAGGCTTGGGGCTGGAACAGTGTATGCCCCGTACGAAGCATATATCAGATCACAAGCAACTAGTCTCTATAATCGGATAATCATGACCTTGTCATATTATCCCGATAGTTGCAACATAATAGAGAACCGGTTCTGTATCCCTACGTGATCATCATCTCCATATGACTGAAGTGATACTTCCGTCTTGACATCACACCCAATACACTACGATTCTCAATAAACCCAGAAGAGGCGTACACAGAACCTGTTAAAGTCCCGGACGACCAAAACCAAAGCGTATTGATTGTCGGAAGTACTAGCGATGCAAGTCTCAGGTTAAGACCAAATACACCTACCCTGATGCGGATTCCCATAGACACATAGTCATACTACCAATAGGATTTCACGGGGTCTATCCAGAATGAAGCTGTTCCCGTACCATCGGTAAACACAACCTCTTATCACACTTGCATAAGTATCCAATACTTAAAATATATGAGAACTATGATGTTATGCTCCCACAATGCGCACAAGTGCAATACTAGTCTATTTCGCATTATCGATGTCCAGTCTCGATAATACTACGACTAGGGATATTTAATTATTAAACCTTAGTGGATTGATATTGTCTCATATCTTATAATCCGGAACTAATCATAATGACTTTTATCATTTATATATTCAAGTAATCAAATTACAAAATGATAAAATAGCAATTTTCATTGTCACACAGTTAATTTGTACAAAAGCCATAATGTCTTTTACAAATAATGACGCTATAGGTCATAATTGTCCAACACCCGGCCCCTACTGCTTCACATCGTTCTTGATTGAATATTC